>APFE030829393.1:15779-56019 GCA_000404065.3 Pinus taeda | reverse complement strand
TGGGTTCTCCAACCCTATCCCCACCGTCGAACTCCCTTAAAGCTTTCAATGGCCACACCTTTATCCCAAAAGGATACCTAGCCAGTTTCCCCATCACTTTATATGGGAAAGGTAACAGTGGACATAGAAGTCGTAGACAAAAAATTCAACTATAATCTCTTGTTGGGTCACAGTTGGACATATGCCATGATGGCCATAGTATCTACTATCTTTTGCATCATCCAATTCCCATTGAATGGAAAGGTAGTTACAGTAGATCAGTTGTCTTTCTGCACCCCTGATTATTCACCATTAACAAGCAGCTCCGTACCCCTAGTAGGTGGTGTGCTTGACTCTTACGTCAGTATAGGTACTGGTCTATTGAAGGTTTCTTCTCTCATGGGTTGTTTCCCTCTTCAACCACCAAATGTTTCACAAACAATCAATATGCTCTCATCTATTCCTCATGAACAGACCAATCCATGGATCCTACGGCTCCTTCAGACCTTGACACATACGGAGACCAAATGCCACTGTCACCAGCTGAACTAGCTTACCAAGCCATTCAATCTACATCCACATCTCTGGTCACGTTAGCTATGGCCAACGGTATCACTGCCTTGCCCATAAATGCTCCTGCTTTCAATCTACTCGATCAAGTCCTACCTACGGACGAAGCTATTCAAAAAATCATGAGTTTAGGAGAGCAACCTTGGGAGGATTGGCATCATCGTGTTTCGATATCTGATTTGGACATGATGCCTCTTCAAATCCTGTTCCCTGACATACTAGAAATTGTTTCCTCACCCTATATGATCCTCCAGACTTTGGAGGCGGAAGGAAACATGGGAAATGTTTCTAAAATGTCGCTCATCGATATTTCTGTCATGACAGGCATCATGGAAAACATACAGATTGGAGCCAATCACAACCTTGAGGAAATTGTGAGCTTCACCTGCCCTTTTAAGGACTTCCACAGTGTTTCCCCTTGGTCATATGAGGAAATGCATGGCATAGACCCTTCTATTTTCAAGTAAGAGGTCAAGGAAGATCGAGAATTATTTTTATGGTATTTTTCTTGCTCGTTAATCCAAAAAATCCTCGAGTCTCCCTATTCGAGCTCATTAAACTACCATGAAGAAGATCGACCATTCTTTTTATGGTATTTTTCTTGCTTGTTAATCCGAAAAACCTCGAGTCTCCTTCTTTGGGCTCGTTAAACTACTACAACGAAGATTAGAGCACTTTTTGAGATATTTTATTACTCTTTAAAAAATGGAAACATCCCCAAGTTTTCATCGTTGAGCTCATTAAATCTACATGACGATGGTCTGAGTGACTCTTTCGATCTTTTTCTAGCTCATTAAACTAAAAAATATCAATGAAGCATTCCTTTTAGGCACTTTTTTCTCACTCGTTAAATTGAAAAAATCTCGAATTTTGTCTTGAGGCTCGTTAAACTTTATAAATATGACCCGAACATTCTTTAGGTACTTTTCTTGCTTGTTAAACTAAAAAATATCGAGTTTTTGTTATTGGGCTTGTTAAAAATATATGGCAGCAACAAGAGAACTTCCTTTTTTGGGACCATTTCTCACTCTTAAATAAAAAAATCTCCGAGTTTTTCCCCTCCTTCAGGCTTGTTAAATCTACGAATAAGGAATGAGAAGTTCTTTTACCTCTTTTTCTTGATCACTAAACTAAAAAAGATACCCTGAGTTTTCTTCATTTGACTCGTTAAAATTTGATGAAGGTATTGAGTTTGTCATTTCGTGACTCATTAAAAATTCACGATGAAAAATGAGTTTAGTCCATCTCCTCGTACTTGTAACAAAATGAGGTCGACATCTATTGAAAATAGATTTCTCTTTATCTAGATTCAATAGATTAACTAACAGAAAAGTAACTGATCTGAGTATACTATTAACCTTTTGTTGCACCTGGTTAACAACTATGACAAAAGGACCACCATGAAGTTTCTCTTTACGATTTTTTCAGACTCTTTAAATATGAAAAGACCATTGAGTTGTCTAGTTTGGACTCTTTAAATTAGATAGACAAGATATAGAGTCACTCTTTTTACAATACTTTTTTCAAACTCTTAAAACACGAAAAAATAGACGAGTTTGCCTGTCTGGACTCATTAAACTAATCAGATAGGGAAGAGAGTCCTTAATTTTGCGGTCCTTTTCAGACTCTTTAAGTATGAAAAGATCAATGATTTTAACTGTCTGGATTCATTAAACTAATTAGATGGGGAAAGTGGACCATGCAACTGTATTCTATATTAGAAAGTGTGGTTTGAGAGTAGTCATTCCCTTGAACATGGCACTCCCTTAGATAAACCTTCCTTTTGACGACCTCTTAATGTGAACCCTACCATCCTATGAGTTTAGCCTATATACCCTGATGATTGCATATCTATATCCTAACACTCTTTGGTGTTCATGAGTCTAGTGTTGTCTGGTTAAAACCATTGTCGTGCCTTCTATTGTTCAAGGGTTAACCATTTGTTTCCTCCATCAACCCATCAAACATATCCTTTCATATTTCCCTCCGGTTTTTAGACCCAAATGCTCAAAATATTCCTCAAAAAACAAAATCATTCTTGTCCCGTCTCGTGACGCTTAATGTAGGAAACATTATTGCCTACCTTTCGATAGGTTTCTTCCTATTGACTTCAACACTCTATCTAGGAAGATAACCCATAAACAAATTCAGTGCCTCGGTACTTGCAGACATTAGTGGCAGGTTTCCTTGTGTTTAATCAGGGGTTCTCATTATTTGCTCCTGGTTAAGTGATTCTATGGGTGTTTGATGACAAAGACATCTTTCACACTCATTAGTTTGTACTGTGCATCTTGGAGACCATCACCATTATCGGTGGCCTTCCTCACATCTATTAATGTTCTCCATTATTGACTGGTAATCAGATGATTTTGTGCATGTTCGATGTCAACGCATATTTTCACATGTATCAATCTATGCTGTTCAGTGAAGCAAAAATCAAGACCTTGGGTAGAGGCTTGCATCATTCAGCCTTGTTTCCTCTCCTAAGCTGCAATTTTTTTTTCCGAGATAGTTGTTTCAGGATGATTCTATTATGACACAGGTTCCGCATTATGCTTATTGATGGCCAGTATCATCATATCTCTTTGGAGAAAATCACTCTGACATAGCTACTGAGCATGGGAATACCTGACTCAGGACATGATTTTAGTAGTTTTATATATATGTGTTGTATCAGGTTTCCATTGCCGCCCGAAGCTTCAATCCTCTCCCTCTTTTTGAAAGGAAAAATTACAATTAAAGTAAAGTATTTCGGCCATCGTTGTAGCCTCTGATCTCATACTTTATGGGGCATCTATTATACAACAAATTGACCTCCTCATCAACTCAGAGGGGAAAGACATGATGACAGAAGCAAAGAACACAATTAAAGGCCTTGATTCCACACTAACACTGGTTGTACACTAACAACCTACTTTATAAATCTTGTTACCAAGCCTAAGGGTGTGTTAGTGACATTGCTAACTAAAGTTATTAGGTAGGGAACAATGTTAGTGAAACTAGATGTAGTTCCAAGGGTCAAAGGAATGAATTGAATCACAAATATCTAGATAATTGTTCCTAAAATTACTCAAGAAAAGCAAGGAAGCATCCAAAATTGACCTATTTGGAGAAATTCTAATCTGAACGAAGGAGGCAAATGGGAAAGAGTTGAAAAGTAGGGCAAGTTCATTGCTTTTTCCCTAGTGAACTATAGGAGGAACTTGGCAACCCTAACTTGATTGCTACATAAGCAATGTGAGGGTCATTGTGAAAGGGGTCAGAGCATTTGAAAGGATAGCCTACTTAACTATTGAGAATTGTCTCAGATTTAAAGAAGTTGGCAAGAAGGGAGAGAGAGAAACAGAAGCTGAAGGGGCAAAGGAAGATTGATGCAACAAATGGTTGTAATCAATCTTCCATTATTAATATAGAACTGTAGTTGTGCTGCCTACTCTATAGTGTAAATACTATCATTCATTAAGTTGTTTATTCGATACCTATTTGCATGAGTAACTTAGTTGTATGTAATTATATGCTCTTCATGTATTCATATATTAGTTTTAGAGGTTGTATGCGGTGATTGCACTTGCCTCTTCTTTGTGCAGGACTTGATTCAGAGCTGACTTTGAGGGAGTTTCCCTTAGCTGCATTGTGATCTCGAAAAAAATCCCTACGGAGGCTCAAGGTAATCCCCTTTCAATACTTTGTTATTTGATAATTGTCTATGAACATGTGTATAACTTCATAACATCAACAGATAATCTTACAGTCTATTGAAGGTCTTGTGAAGACCTTTGAGGGTATTTTCATTCTCCATACATCGTGCGTTTTACCCCATAGCATGCGCAAGAAAAGTTTCGGCGCCAGTGGTTTCCTTTACTGCACAGTGCGTGAAAGGCATACAATTTAATAGGGAAAGATACCTCTATTAGGAGTTCTTAGCAAACTATAGAGAAGCCCAAGATGAAATCAATCCATTCCACTACACTTGGTTGTTGTTGTTAATTATGCTCATTGCATGGAGATTGCCGAAGGATAGCCAATTTCCTCTGCTCGAGGAAGGATTGCCGGAGGTAGCACAATTCACCTCCTTATGGTCTACAAAGGATGTCGTTTGGATTAGAGAGACAAATATATTTTGGATTTTTGTAGAAATGGATCTCCGTATGGAAATAAATCAGTGTTCGAGGCTGTGCCCAACCTTATTCATGCAGCTTTCAGCCTACACCGCATTCAAGGCTGACTTCCATAGAGTCTATATCTAAGTGAGAAAGGATCCAGAGCAGAAATGGCACTAGTTGCCCTATTTGGTGTCAGAAATGGATGTACAGGAGGTTGTAGCATCATGGCCTACAGAGTGGTGCACCGTGTCAGAATTAAATGTTGGAACAAGCATGGGTGTGGAAAGTTCTGCTGCACAGAAAAGAAAGGAGGCCAGGAAGAAAGATGCATTTAACCTAGAAGAATAGAGAAAGAAGGAAGCTATAGAAAAGGCTCGCATAGAGCAAGAATGCGTAGATAAGGAGCAGGCGGAACAAGAGCAGTGCGAGTCAATGAAAGGTGACAAGTCACCTTCACTAGAGACAAAGGAAGAAGATACTTCAGGACAAGGTGGTGGAGCTGATGAAGGAGAGTGCACCCCCTTCATTTTGAAAAGACGTGGCACAGAACAGTAAGGAGAAATGCCTAAGAAGCATAAATCTAATAGAATATAGGTTGATCCCATAGTATTTATAGAGGGAGATCTCAATGAGATTGGCAATAAAATTTGGGACACTGTCACAGAAGTGCTGCAGCAGTTTGAGCAACAATATATGAAGACGCTTGGGGGTGTCCAGAAGAATCTATGTCAATTGCAACTCCAAGCAACCAAAACCTAGGAATATGTCAGGAAAGCAAGCGGTGCACAAGGAAAGAGTATAGTCGCAGAGATGGCCTGGCCGCATGAAATGAGAGTCTTCCCTTTGCCTGAAGGTTCAGTCTGCACTAACACAGATGAACAACGCACACTACTTCACAAAGTCACAAACATGGGACTGAACCTTGCTGCAATGTCACTTGAATCTTTACATGAATTACTTCAGGGAGTCATGGAAGAGCTTAGGATTAGAGAACGATGAGCACTCACTGCTGTCAATGAGTTTAAAGTCAACAATCAACAAATGTTTGATGAAAAGATACAGGATCTGAAGGAAAAGGAGGCCTTGCAGGTGCATAGTTCACGTCTGGAGTCAACAGTAGTAGAGGCATGCAAGATAGTGCTTGAACTTCACATCCCAGAGGATGCATAGCCATAAGCCAAAATTAGAAAACTAGCCGCTGGTATGCGTGAGACTAAAGCAAAAGTTGGACTAGTCACTTTCAAGTTCAACATGAAGATTGCAGAACTACAGTTAAATTTGAAGCCCACAACTCTGCCTAAGGTCCTGGAGCAACACAAAGTTGCAATTAAGGAAGGCATGGCTACCTTGGACGCCACAGTCATTGACTATGCAATGCTATTTGATCAGGCCATGGAGCTGTTGACCAATCTGTAGTAGGACCCAAACCTGTAGACATTAAACACAAAGGTAAGGGAAAGGCAATGCCAATATGATGAGGTCAGGGAAATTGCATGCACCTTAGCACCAGAGAAACACCTTGCCAAGTTATAGGAAGGAAAAAAACCATTGGCACAAGTAGAGGAAGCATAGAAGAAGGAAGCGTTGCTAAAGGCCAGGTTGTAGCCTTGGTTGGAGGAGGCTTATCAAGTCATGACTTCCATTCAGGATAAGCTTAAGAGACTGCAACAAATGCAACAAATGATGAGGCTGGTAGTAGAAGGACCAGCCATTGAAAAATTGATCTAGGAGATTCAACATGTAGTGGCACAGAGCGTTGCTGAAGTTGCAGTAACCAGGTGGAGCTGGGAGATCTTCATAGGAAGATCCTGGTGCCAACAAAGTGACTCGAGGGTGAGTCACGACCTTTGTGTTGGGAGGCTGATAGGATGAGGTCCCCTGGGTTAGTTTGGGGTTAAGATAACCTAATTTTTGGTACAAATTTGTAAATAATGTAAAGTCTCCACGATTTGTGGATGCAGAGCACGTACGTGAATAGGAGTCAAAGGGGCTTATCCCCTTGTTTTGGATACATTTTGAGTTAGTTTTCAAATTCACCCATGGTCCATAGACCATGGCATTGTATGAAAAAGACTATAAATAGGTGTGTCTTAGAGAGTCTAAGGCAGTAGTAGAACTAGATGGAACTAAAATAGATAAGAAAGGAAGATAAAAGCGCGAAGGGCTCGAAAGGGGTTAGAAGAGGAAAGGCTCTGCAGCTGAGCATGCATAGGCTTAGGTAGAAGTCCACAACTGAGTACGTGGACCCCTGCAACTATGTGCAAAGGGAAGTTTTGAGTCTGTAATCGTGAATTGAAGATCAATAAAGATGGTTTTCCAAAGAATTCTTGAGTAGTTATGTTTATCTCTGTTAATGTTATATGCTGCTGATGAATGATTTGTTTTATGAGATATTGATTGAATATTATGCAATTCTCTTAAATAAGTCTTAATAATGTACGCAATGCATATTTAAGTAATTTTGTGAAGACTCTGATGGATTCTCTTACGTTTACTAATACTTAAGTAAATTTGCGCGGACACTAATTTAGGACTGCTCTCTGATGTGCGTAAGTAGGAAAGTTGATTGTTAAAGGTCCACAAGGACTGATTGTAGACCTTCGCAAAGGTCTGAAGGCTATTTTAATAAAGTTGCAACAATGTGCCTCAAGAGTCTATCTATCTGTGTGAAGGCAAATCTAAGGCGCTGAAAGACATTACACTACTCTCTGGATGTAGAAACTTGGTTCTTTCATCCCCCCATACTACTTTGGGTGAGACTGTAGCTTGTGCTACGTGGGTTGTTTCCGAAAGGGCTAGTAGTGTAGGGTTTGATTGGTTGGTGTATTTAACTCTAAACCTGGGTCAGGACCCCCTAAGCCAACAAGAAACAACAAAAAACTAGGGAGAAAAATCATTGCAAAAATATGGGGATATGGGTGTGAAAGCTAGGGAAAACAATGGGACCCTAAGGCAAATGACCAAACAAGGTTTAAGATGAAAATTTGGATGGAAACAACCTATCTTTGAAGATCTGAAACATGAAGGTAAATATATGGAAAATATGGCTGAAAGCTCTGCAAAAACTCAAACTTCTTAGCTAAACTCCTCCTATAAAGGTGGAAGCATACTAGAAGCCCTAAAGGGCTAAATTCCACTTCGACGAGAGAAACATAGTAGATCAAGGCCTAAGTGGGCTAAGACAGTGGTTAACCAACCCAGTAGATAGCTCTCGGTAAAACCCAAAAATAGATCAGAAAAAATCCCATAAACCCTAAAATCGCATGTACTGATTTGTTTAGGGGGATATCACACTTTTTGGGTCAGAAAGTTCTCTATGGACCTCTAGATTGCACATTTTGGGTAGAAAAGTGCAATTTATGCTCCTCATTTCTTAGGCGACAAGTCTCAGAAAAATTTCCCATCTTTGTCACGGCTGGTTCCTGTGACCTGCAGAAATGACCAGAAATCTTATTGAAGTTATAAATTTGACTGATCTAGGATTAGAATTCTAGTAAAAAGCATTAAGAGACTAAAAAAGAAAAACCCTAAACTAAAAACTAAAGGTCACTCAGGTTTTCAGATCAGAATTAAAATGTAGTGGAGTCGCCAATTTACTATGTAGAATTCTTCTTGAAGGTGTACGTAAAGAAACCACTTTAGGCTATGGATGACAAACAACCCTAACAATAAAAATCGCTATTAAACAGTGTAGATCTGTAGCAAATGATAGAAACAAAACATGCCAAAGTCCTGATCTATGCAAGAAACATATTTAAAAATCAAAATAGAATAGTAAAATAAGCACAAAAAAATCCAATAATCCAATGGAAACTAGATATATGAAGAATATATTTTATTAAACAACACGTGTGAAGGGAACAAATAATGTTACCAGTCCCCCTCTATGGGATGGTTTCTTGGCTATCCTCAATGTCTTCAGCCTTTGTAGAGTCTCTCTCCTCTATAATCTATAAAATCTAGCAAGCAAAATGTTTGAGCTCAATGAGAACTCAAATGAAAAAGAAGATGTGTGTGATAGTGATAATAATCAAAGCTGCAACAATGAGTGCAACAATGAAAATAATTGGAAGTGAAGAATGAACGGAAAACCCTTCTATTTATAACAAATATTAGGTTATCCTCGAATAATGAGCAATAATAAAATATTGTTAAATCCATTATAGAATTAACCATTTGGAATATTTTATTTTATTTGGTTTGGAGGGAAAAAATATTTAAACTTTTATTTAGAAATAATAAATAAATAAATGATTTATTTATCATCTTAAGAAATATGGTTAAGGAATAATAAACAATTAATGATTTATTTAATTATTCCTAAGGGATTTGGTCAAACTTGACAAGGAATAATAATTAATTAGTGATTAATTAATTATTCCTGGAGACAAATAAGATAATTAATGATTTATCTATTTATTTCTTGTAATTGGGTCAAATGTGACAAGGAATATTAATTAAACAATGGTTTAATTAATTATTCTGAGAAGATAATTAAATAAATAGTGATTTATTTAATTATTCTTCATGGGTTTAATTATAAATGACTTAACAAATGTGGTTTATTAAGTAATTTCTCACAGTGAAAGCAAATTGACCATGGTAAAATTGGCCCTACATGGTGTACTTTGATCCATCTAGTAAATTATGGTTATAAGATCAATTTTTTGTGTTAACATGGATTCTTCAATATATAGTTATGCCAGATTTCCCATGATGACCTGATTATGGGTTGGTTCAGTAGAGCGAAGTTGTAAGGGATGCCATGTGTCACTATTTCAACATTCAACCCTGAAATTTTGAAAAAAGTAACTAGAGTATATTAAAATTGATCCACTTTTTATAAAATTCAAATTCGACGTCTGAAATAGAAGTTATGATGATTTTCCCTAGGTCACTTGTTTGAGATTGAATTCTAGAGCATGAAAAAACCCTAACTTCTTCAGACCATATACATAAAAATATAGTGAATAAAGGTATGAACTTCTGGCACAAAGTTCACCAAGATTTTGGCTCCATGTCATTGTAATTTAAGATTCTAAAGCTTCGTAGAAAAAATTTATAGCGAAAATTCCATGGTGACTTGTTTGAAGTAGTGAAACCCTAGAATCCAAAGCTTTGATAGCAAATGATATGTAACCAACTCACAAATAGATAGATTAATGATTTAAAAATTATTCTCTTCGAGGGGGAAACCTCCTTTACATTACATAAATGAAAATTCTTGGATGATACAAATGACAAGACCTCCTTTATATATATAGGAGTCTAAGGGGCCACAATAATCAGAGCCTACATAACAATAATAATGTAAAGGCACAACAATAACAATATGGGGAATACGTGGGCAAAACAATAACAATAACGAGGCCATACTAACAATAAAAATAATGGGGATATACTAGTATTATAGGGACCTAACATGAGGTCAAATATATTTGTTGTATTATAGTTTGAGGTGTATATTATGGGCATCATTCACTAACGTAGAAGCACAATGTTTTTCATTGAGTTGGGCCAGGTAAATGAGGTATTCTTCCTTGGTATACGTATTGGGGATGAGTTCAATGACTAGCTTTAGTGATGGGATTTCACATTCAATTGGAAACATCACCACCACACCATAGACAAGTTGGAAAGGGGTAAACCTTGTGGAGGTTTTATCTAAGGTATGATAATGCAAAGCGCTAAAAAGAGCATTAAATGCCAAATACACTTGTGGTTCCCAATAATTCATTATATCATGGTCTTCAATACTTTATTGATAGCCTTCACTTGACAATTTTCCTCAGGGTAGTAGGTAGTGGATTTTTCATGGTGAAACCCTGACGTGGTTGCTAATTAATTCATCATCTTATTGCATAAGTTAGACCCGTGGTCTATCACAAGCTACTTGGGAAAAACAAACCTACTGATGATGTGGTTAAATATAAAAAGCGTCAAGTTAGTGTTGTTGTTAGAGAAGTTAGGAAAAACCTAAACCCATTTAGTAAAGTAATTGATGGCCATAATGATGTAGCTATGACCATTTGCTAAGGTAGGCTTACATTACATGAAATCAATACCCCATTTAGTGAAGCGGATAAAAGAAACCACATGATGAAGGGGAGTAGTATGAGAAATAATTTTATGGGTGAATATTTGATATGGATGACACTTTTTAACCACATCCATACAATCTTTTAATATTAAAAATCAAAAGTGCCCAACACGTAGAATTTTCTGAGTAGTGGTGAACCTAGAAAGATGACTACCATAGATTCTCACATGGAAATGATTGAATATGTGTTTGAATTCTTTGAGTTAGATGTCTATGTATCACCAAATCAACTATGCAATAATATAGAGTATTGTTGAGGATGATGTATTATTTTGATTAATGACATATGCATTGACCATCATTATAGGACAACTATGAATGGAAGCATTGATTTTGGAGATAGAGCAAGATAGTCCCATAGCATGGATCAACAAATATAATAAGCAAGAAGGACTTGTCAAGGAAAAAGTTAGTAACCATTATTATGTTATTAAATTGGGTAAGGTCATATAACATCTCTACCAAAACCAAGGATTTCTTAAGACTTAATAACCATAAACTCCAAAATGAATTCTTGCAAGATCACAGTCCACTTCAAATACTTTCCCCCTGGTGATATGTCGAATTAAAAAAATGTTTAATGGGGTTGGATTCTACAACCATGATGATCCTACATAAGAGAATGTAATGTCATAACTACTAAGTGGAAATGACAACAGATAAATCCAAATTCAATGTACGGATATTGAATATCCCTCCCCCACCAGTACTTTTGTGGGTAGTAGATGATGCACTCATGTTTTGCTTCATCTCCTTGGATAAGTACTATCCTAATCATGATATCAAAATTAATGAGATATAAAACTAATTCTTGACTATAATTAAGAGGTATTAATAGTGGGGTTGACATCAATGCCTTTTTCAAGGAATCAAAATATTATTTCACTTGGTCATCCAATACAAATGGTGTATATTTCTTAAGAAGAAACATAAACACTTTGTGAGTTTAGTATAATTAGCAATGAAATTACATAAGAATTTTTCCTTCTCTTGCAAACTCTAAGGTTTGATAATAGTGCATGAAGGAGGAATATTGGTGATTGCCTCAACCTTGAAAGGGTAAACCATGATCCTATAATTGGATACAATGAAGTCTAGTAATCACCAAAAATACACATAGAAAATGCACTTGTGATGATTCAAATGAATACTATACTAACAACAATGAATAAATATTTCTTTTAAATGCACTGAATGATCAACCCTTCATTGGGATGGGAAAAAATTCATCCATATATGCCTTGACAATTCATTTGATGTCATGAAAATAATAAGACATGGCTTGCTGGAAAGTGGCTCCATCATTTTTGAGGTAAAATGGTAGTTTCCTATATGCAAAAGTACACCAAGAATAAATTAAAGCATCTTGTGTTGGTCTTCCTATTTGATTTCAAATTTGATTATAGCTTGAACATCCATCTATGATGGAAAATATATTGCTTCGAGAATATTCATCAAAAATTTGATTAATGAATGGGGTTTGGTAGTTGTATTTTGGAATGCCTTGTTCAAGTATATGTTATCAATGCATATATCAATATTACCATGTTTCTTGGTTACAAGAACAAAGCTAGAAACCCATTATGTCAAGGGAAATAGATAGATGAACTCAACCTTAACACCTTGATGGCAGTAACTTTTTGAACAAAGCCTTTGCCTCATTAGATTGGCTCCTTCATACATGACTATATTATGTTCATTCTAGGGATTTTTCATACAACTAAGAAAAAAATCACAAAATTATTTGAAGAAGGCAATGTAAGTATCAATCTCAACAAGACTCATAATCCACATCAATTAGAATTTTTTCCATAACTCCATTTTCCAATAAAATATCAAGAGGGTTGGTTTGAGAAATGTTAGCTAAGTTCGCTTTAGAAACACATCATGTGTCATGATGGAATATTATGACCATTTGAAATTATGAGATGAAACGAGGCATTTTAAGTTATTATTCAAATGTTTAGGATAAGGGAGAAAATATGAACAATGATGTGATTCATCCCAAAGTCGATTAGAGATCGTCATGGCTTCTGCTGTAGATTTTTCTATTACATGTTACATAAGTGCTTCATGAAATATAGACACCTCATAGTGACAACCTCTGGGTTGATTGTAAACCAGTGCATAGGACATCTTAAGAGATGAGTGCATGTGAATATTATGAATAGGGATTTTTGTTGTACTCCAATTGTCACGTAGTTTGAAAAACATGATAAGGAGGGCTTGGTTCAATAGTCTTTCATTATGGTAGACTCAAACAAATACATGGATATGAATACACAGGGGTAGATCAAGTTAATCTCAAAGAGAAATGACTAATTCTAGTGGTCGACACACAAGAATAGGAAACCTTAATATTGGAGTTGTAGTAACATGAAGAGGAGGAATTAAAGAAGGGAGTTTCATGTAGAGGGCTAGATACAACACAAAATCTTGAGCATCAAGCTCCAGTAGAAATATGAAAGAATGAGGAAGTGAATTGCAAGAAATTGTGGAGCGCAATTTAAGATCTCATACTCTATACCTCATGGACACACTTGTCACTAATCAACATAAGTAAATTTGTGATCGTAAAGGTACTATAAGATATCAAATAACTCATGTAAATATTTAATTAACACATGGGCTATTACTCCTTAGCAACATACATATAACATGAGAGAGTGAAACCTACTTCTTTACACAATTTCAGGAGAAGAAAAACATACATGAAATCAAATACAAAGAGGAAAACATACCGCTTATTTCTCTGATGGGAATCAACATAATAGTTTCATTAATCCTCCAAGATCGTTCCAAATCACCAATCCATATACATTCAACAGTTATCACTCAAATCTCTCATGAAAAAGCAAGTAGAACCAATGTGGAACCACCAAATTCAAGCCTCTTACTTGTAGAATTTGGGAAACTTTCTTATTTGTTTCTTCCCTATTTTTATAAGGATAGGGGAAGCTTTGAAAAAGGTTACAAAAATATCTTTAGCCTGAGCTCCAGCGATCTGATCGACTAGCTGTCTCCGTGTGTTAAGGCTTTGTCACCCAAATAATTGCAACCAAATTATTGCTTTATTTAAAATAAAGCATAACGGAATAACAAAACAACAAAATACAAAACATGGAAAAAAACTAAATGATGACTATAACCAAAATATCTCCATGCCACTTCCTGTGATTGCCTTTGATCAGGGCACGTATCTACCACAATGTCTCTTCCTGTTACTTTGTTGGTCCCTGTCACTTTTCGCCTAAACTCAATGAATTTCCCATTTTATGAAGCTGGGAGCGATCAATGGTGATGGCCTCTATACTGTTCGGGAATCAAGGCTTCTGATTCATCCATCCCTCTAAAATTCCTGTGTAAACCTCTCAAAGCCTAATATACCTAATAATATTGTCATAATTCTATATTGAATATTCTTTGTATTGGCACTTTATACTTAAAAACATTACAAAATAGGCAAGTTCCGGGATCCTTTGGCCCCCTTTTTTTAGCTCCTTTATGCATTTTACTCCATAGGACCGAGGTCCATGACCGAAGGCTTGACCTTAAGGAGCTAGGGCCTTTTTTTCTTTTCCTAGGCCCTTTTTCCTTTGTAAATAGCTTAGTGCTCTTTTCCTTTAAGTTTCTCTAGCGACCATGTGCTAGCCCAATATATTGGAGCCCCCTTATCGACGATTTCCAATCGGGGTTTTTTACTCTAGATTCACGATATTCAGGTTTCTCTGATTGCTGATAGCCCTCTGTGCTTTACTCTAGCCCTGTGCCTTTGGTTTTTTGACTCTTATTGCATCTGCGCAACAACCTTGTATCATAGCCCCTTTATCGGTGGTTTTCAAGTGTCCACTGTTATAAAGTGCCGATATCCATCAACCTTCGATATGTGATTGCCGATGTGATGTCATCATTGCCATGTGTCTTTATCAGAGGCAATATTATGCTACCACACATCATTATCAGATCCAACCTTGTGCTGCCATGTGTAGATTATCAGGACTAACCAGATGCTGCGACGTGTCCTACTGGAGGAGAGAGAAAAGGGCATGTCTTCCCTTGGTTTTGCAGATAAATCCTTTGGAAATTTATTTTTTGCCCCCTTGCAATTTTACACTATCGATACATTTTCAAGGTTCACGCATTCAAGAGTTGCGATCCTCTTATCACCGATGTGCCAATCTTATTGATGTTGCGATGTGCCAATCAATGATATCCAATATAGCCTGCTCCATTTGTGATTGTCGATATATCAGACTTCTAACATGTGATATGTTGATGTGCTTGCAGTTCTTATGTGCGATCACCGATATGCCTGACTGCTGGATCCTCTAATTGCGATCTTCGATATCGAACCTTTGACGTGTGAGGTGCTGATGTGCCACAATTACATTACCTCCAATATGCGATCTCTGATATTAGACCTCTAATTTTCAGTCTTTCCAGAGGATTTAATCCTTGAACTTTAGAAGACCATAAATTTTGAACTAGGAGTCCATATTTGGACTTCCACATATCATTGGAAAGCTTTTTTAGAGAACTTTCCAATGGAGAGGGTCCAATTTAGACGTTGAGTCCTTTTGAGGCTTGGAAGATGACTGAAAAAATCTATGCTCTTTTGTACTCTTTTGACAAATGAAAACATATTTTGCAATAGGTGAAAACATTGGTTCCACCTGGGGACAATGCCTTGCTGGCAAAGTGCTGAGAACTTGTAGACTAGTATCCTTCTATCCATTGGGCATGGAGTCATTTTATTCAAGTATATAAAACAAAAGTATAAACATAAAGAACCGAAAGTATTACTGATATCTTAGAATGGATCACCGGTTTGTAAAATGGGTGAGAAATGGACCTATTAGTGTTGGAAGTAAATCTTGAGGAATTACCCATTTACAAGTAGCTCAAGCATCTCACCCTCCAAGTTTTCCAACATAAAGTATTTTTTCCCTTTGTCTCAGCAACCTTGAAGGGTCCAAACCATAAGAGATCAAATTTGGTATGTTTCCCTTTGTCTTCTCTTCTCACATCCCACCTCAAAACTAGATCTCCTAGTTTGACAGGTTTGTCTTTCACCTTCTCATCGAATAAATATTTCATCTTTTGCTCGTAGCTAATTAACCTACGGTTTATCTTCTCTATATTCTCCTAGAGATCCACTAGTTGATTAATCCTTCTAGTCATGTAGTTTGGTTCTTCTTCCACATATTGTAGCATCTTGGCAACTGGAATATTGAGATGTATAAGAAATATGCTTGCTTTCCCATAGACCAATTCAAAAGGATATTTCCTCGTAAATCTTTTTGGAGTGACCCTATTAGCCCATAGGGAAAAGTTTAGTTGGGGGTCCCAATTTCTTTGACTTTCTGTAATTGTTTTCTTTAGGATCCTCACTACTATTTTGTTGGAAGACTTAGTTAGTCCATTTCCCTATGGATAGTAGGTAGTAGAGTGGCCAAATATAATATTGATTTTTTGACAAAAGTTGGTAAATTTTATAGAATTAAAGGCCTGAGCATTACCAGTCACAATTTTCATAGGGCACCCAAACTTGGCCAGGACATTTTCCTCCAAAAATTCTATGACCACAATGTCAGTTTCATTTTGGGCTGGGATTTCTTCCACCCATTTTGTGAAGTAGTCTGTGGCTATGAGTATCCACCTATGTTGGCTTCTAAAAGGGAGGTGTATCTCTATGATAAAGTCTAGTCCCCATTGTCTGAGAGGCTCTTCTATACAAACGAGGATTAAGGGGAGTGGGGCTAATTTCTGCTTCTCAATGAATACTTGACATTGCCGGTAGGCCCAAACATAAGAGTGAATTTCCCTGCATAGTTTAGGCTAATAGAATGCTTCTCTTAATATCTTATGCACAACTTTCTTCTAGTTATGTTGCCCTTTACAAATACCATTATGGAAATCATCAATCACCCTTTGAGTCTTTGTTTCTACCAAACATAAAAGAATAATATTCATTGGGTATTTCCATTGTAGTTGCCCATTTTATATAATAAACTTCTAGGCTTGTAATATTAATTCTCTATACTTGGATTTATCCATGTTCACTAGGCACCTCAAGAATTGTAGATAGTGGATGGAATCCTTATACGAGGCATATGTTTGATACTTGATATGAATCTTTTGGATCGATGTCTTGATCAGTGGTTATTGTGTCCCATCTTCATAATATTTTGTCAACAAGTTAATCCCCAAGGTATGTAAATTGGACTTTGATAAGATTTTGGCCAATCCCTCTCCTTTGATGAGTTTAGTGGGCTTGATATCCATGTCACACTCTTGGATTTTTGTAATCTATTTACCTCTTTTTCCATCACTATCCCCTTGCACCAGGATGTGTTTAACAACAACTATTGGAAAATAAGCCTTAATTTTAGAGTGTAAAACATAAACTCTCAAGGCCTTCAAAGATTTGACCAGGGCATCAGCCTAGTTTTCCAAGATGTTGTATTTCAATTCAGCCTTCCACAACACCTAGCTGAAGAATGCTATAGGCTTCTCTTGGCCTTCCTTATTCTTCTGTAACAACACATGGACTATAATATGAGGGGAGGTGTTGGGCGTGGAATCCCCCCAAGGCATGTTTTGGGGCTTAAAGCCCAAGTGTTGACCAAGTCCATTATAAAGGCTCTGCGATTTGTGGGCGTGGAGTGCAAAGTCATACTAGAGTCACAAGGTTGTCTGCCCTTGTTTTCTTAATGTAATGTCAGCTTGAAAGATCTACCCATGGTTTTCGGACCATGGAATTGTATAAATAGAGCGAGGCTCTAAGTGTAGAAAATAGAAGTGAGGAGATAGAAGCATGATGAGTCTAAGAGATTGAGTCAAACTGTAAAGTGTGTCTTTGGGGTGTAGAGTAGGAGAAGGCTTTGCAGCTAAGTGCGCAGAGAGCTAGTAGTTTGTAGTTGAGTCCACAGACCCCTGCAGCTGAGTGTGCAGGGCAAGTCAAGTCTGTAACCATTGGAAGCATTAGTAAAGAGAAGTTACATCATATTTATATGTATCTTATGTATTATTGGGTATGAATTGTAAGTTTACTATTTATTTGTTGCGCGAACTCATATGAATGTGTTGTATAAATAAATATAACATAAGGCATCCATTTACATGAAGATAACTAACTGGTGTAAGAAGCTAAGTAAGATCTTAGGTGTGGCCTAGGGAAATAGTGCAGAGCACTACTCTAGCAGTGCGGAAACCCCATAGCCCTTGGTTAGGACTATGTGAAGGCAAGTATAACAGGGTGCGAGGGATAAGAAAGTGCGTGAAGTAACCTACGCACAGGGACTAACAGTTGGACCCAATCAAACCCCTCAGACATCTCAAGGGTGTGGAAACCTAGTTCCAACCCCCCCCCCCCCAATACTACTTCGAGTGAGACCTTAGTCTTTGCTCTGTGGACTATTGCTAAAAGGGCTAAGAGTACAGGGATTTGTTTCACTAATTAACTTCGAACTTGGGCCAGGCCCCAACAAGCCAACAAATGGTTCCATTGCCAGGACCAGGATCTGCATAGAGATGTTTGATATCATATCACTGGAATCCAACTAAGAAAGGAATTAAGGATTGTTTGGATAGGAAGATTCACAATTTCGCAGCACAAGAGATTAGGAATTTGTGACTATCAAAAGAAGAGTGGTTAGACTGCTAATTATACATAGAGATCCATGAAATTTTCTTCGCATCATTCCCTACTGAGCTATAGGAGTGTATTGTGAAGCTAGTAGATAGCCAAGGAAGGTGCAAGCTTGATAGACCTATTGTGTAGACTCCAAAGTTGGTGCACAGATTGGAAGCATCAAAGGATAAGATCACGTGCATTGTTGATCACTAGCTCGATCGAATTATAGGGGGATTCATCATTGATTTTGTGGTAGATACTTTAGTCAGTTATAGCGAGGAAGAACGACAATTCCTCAAAGGACCGCGAGGTAAGTACGTTAAGTCTTTGAACACTTGGATTAAAATGCTACTATGTGAAAAGCAGGTTATGTGAATAAATTGAAGTTTGGGGCTACGCAAAGTGGGAGAATCTATAGAAATGAAGGTAGTGCAGAACTAGAAACTAGCCCCTTGATTTCACCTCTGCAAGGGGACGGGACAGAGCTCGCAAAGGTCTCACCAAGAGGTGTGATCAATTTGATAAGGTAGAGAATTCTGCACATACCACCCCCACCCACACCACTGCTAGTTTCGCCATATTCACCCCCATCTTCACCCATACCACCTCCGCCACCACCGTGAGTCAATATGGAAAGTGTGATAAATTTTTTAGTGTTCAAGGGAGTAGGAAATGAAGATTCAGACCAGTTTTAGTTCATGATAAAAGTTGTATGGGAAGTGTAGGGAGTTACGAATGACAATATAAAGAAAGCAACGTTGGTCAGCACTCCGCAGGATCATGTGCTGACCTGGTACATTAAGAATTCCAATGACAATCTGAATGTGGGGATCATAGATATCTAAATTGTGCTAAACAAAGAATTTAGCATGTCGAAGTTAGAGGCGTAGTCGATCATTGGGTTCAAGGAAATCAAAATGCTACTAGGTGAGACCCCTTGGGAGTTGGATAAGAGACTGAAGTGCACAATTCATGAAGCTAACATGATGTTGATAGATGGACAACACCGCGAATGGTTTGTAGCATCGTTAACACCGCATCTAAGGAATGCACTGTCACAATAGAGGCTAACAACTCAGCCTAAGGCCTTGGAGGTCACGATGAGATTGCATGAGACCCTGATACAGGATCCCAACCTGGGAGTTCAACAGATTCACGCGCAGTTGAAAAACTTGTGCCTTGAGATGCAGAGTCTGAAGCAAGACATGACAGCTTGCTTAGAAGTGTGCAATGAGGTATGGTGCATAAAGTGCAAGGGTCAGGGACATGACAAGGACCACTGTTCGGTGTTTGCGAATTACCTCGTGGGAGAAGTTCCCTCACCTAGAGACTACACAGCTCATGAAGCCAAAGAAGAACACCATGACGAGGGTTATCAAATTGGAGCTACGAAAGTGGTTACACAGAGTGGAAAAGGAAGGGTTACTAAACCTGCTCTGGGTGCTGCATTTCCATTGCGTCCCAATAACAATATTTGTCATCAGGCAGCTGCTCTTCCTATTGCATGGTGGATGTTTGTGGTTGGAGGAGCCCATCCCCATCATGGACCACTTAATCCACTGCATTACCCAGATCTCATGCAAAGGAGAGGACCCTGCAGACATCTCGGAGGGGAAGAGCAGTGTCTTGGCCATTGTGGAGGCCATGAAGAAAAAATACAAACTGGATAAGAAGAAAAGGGGCTACACCATATATAGCACCAACAATAAAGAAATTAAAGTGGCAACCCAGATACTATCGAGTAAAGTTATGTGCAAGTGCTGTGCGGATGAGGTACTCGCGCTGGTGGTGGCACTTGCTGAGTAGTGTGTAGATGGGGTCCAGTTCAACTAGGCTGAGTTCTTATGTAAAGGGTTCCTGGAGAATTTAAGTGAGGCCTAGGAATAGGGTAAAACATTCCACTATGAATGAATTCTGTTGTCCATAGTGCTCATGGCAGGGGAATTACCGGAGGACAGTCAGTTCCCCACAATTGATAGAGATCTGTCGGATCCTGCGAATTATGCTTCGCTGTGGGCCACGAAAGACACGAACTAGATCCATAACAGTAAGATATTCTGGGTGTTCATGGAAATGAACATCATAATGGGGATTAACCGCAAGCCGCGATTATCACTGCAACAACTTGCAAAATTTTGCAGAATTTAAAGCAGACCTCCACATCATATATGTCAGAGTGCGCAAGGACCCAACCAAGAAATGGAGAGAACTAACATTTGTAGCCATGGATGACATAATTTTTGATGTATTGGAGACATGGCCACCAAAGTGGCATACCCCAAACATCATGACAATGGAGAATTCTGCAGCGCAGAAGAAGAAAGAAGAGGCCAAACTAAACATGGTGCAGTTGGCTGATAAGAGAAGGAAAAAAGTAGCGACAACAAAAGCGCAGGAGGAACAAGACACTGCACAGACAATAGCATAACAGAAAAAGGCTACAACAGTAGTAGCAACACAGGAGGTAGCCAAGAAGGTGGGCAAAGGCCAAAAGTCGCCTTCACATGGGCAGGAATCAGAGGAAGAGGAAGGTGACATAGACCAATAGATCGCATCAAAGCAATTGAAGTGCTAGCGCCTGAGCGAGCAAATTGGGCCACACAAGAAGGTCAAGGCATCAAAGTTGTCTATCGACTCAATCACCCTTACTAAGGGTGATCTGCACGACATCGGCGAGACAGTGCATGATGTCACCTCTAAGGCCCTCCAGAACTTCGCACAAGAGAATCAGATTGTGTTGGGGGCCCTCAGAGTGCAGCTTCAGGAGTTGCAGGTGCACACTCCTCACATTGGCACCCTTTCAACCAACCTCGCAGTAGGGAAAACTGTAGTAGAGCAAATGTTGTGCACTCAAACAACAAACACAATAGTGTTGCTCGAAGGGGCGCTTGTTACAACAAATGAGGCTGACAGGCCTACGATTAGCACACTGAAAGGTATTAGGATCAACATGGCTGTGTTCCCATGGGAGATGCTATATGTTCTACAAGATGGGATTACTACAGAACTGCGGGCTATGGAGAGCCGTGCGCTACAAGTATTGAGCGAGCAAAAGATCAAAATGGAACAGTTGAGCTTGCAGCACAACAAAGTGGTGTCATAGAACAAGTAGATGGTAGAGGTACTAAAGAATCTTGTCAGATGGTCCTTGAGCTGGCCATCCCAGCAGACACACCAGCAGAGGCGTGCATCCACAGACTAGCAGCAGGGATGTGCGAGGTGCAAGAAGAAATGACTAAGGTTCAATTGGAGCTGAAACTTCAGATAGCAGAGTTGCGGTTGAAGGTGCAACCATCCACCCCTCTTGAAGTAAGAGAACAACGCGCCAATGCTATTACATCAAGGCTGGAAGAGAGCGGAAGTGTAGTAAAGGGACAGCACCAGAATGTTGGAGGAGTCATTTGAGGTCCTCATGAATCCGTAGGAGGACCCTAACATCTAGAACTTAGAGACAAGGGTGTGTGAGCTCCAGAAGTAGTACAAAAGCATCAAAGGGACTGTGTAGATGGTGGTCATCACTTAGGGGCTCGTGTGAATGCAACATGCCAAAGCACTGAAAGAATAGGTGGATGCAACATGACATAGAGAAGTAGTCTTGAAGGTGCGCATTTAGCCTTGGATCGATGAGGCCTTCACCATTACAACAACAATTGAAGGCAAGCTCACACAAATGCAGGGGTTGCAAGAATAGATGCAGGGATAGAGTGACTCGAGGGTGAGTCACGATGTTTATGTTGGGGGCCTGTTGGGCGTGGAATCCCCCCAAGGCATGTTTTGGGGCTTAAAGCCCAAGTTTTGACCAGGTCCATTGTAAAGGCTCCGCGATTTGTGGGCACAGAGCGTCACAGGGTTGTTCGCCCTTGTTTTTGTAATGTAATATCGGCTTGAAAGATCCAACCATGGTCCACAGACCATGGGATTGTATAAATAGAGCGAGGCTCTAAGTGTAGAAAATAGAAGTGAGGAGATAGAAGCATGATGAGTCTAAGAGATTGAGTCGAAGTGTAAAGTGTGTCTTTGGGGTATAGAGTAGGAGAAGGCTTTGCAACAGAGTGCGTAGAGGCCTAGTAGTCTACATTTGAGTGCGCAGACCCCTCCAGCTGAGTGTGCAGGGCAGGTTGAGTCTATAACCATTGGAAGCATTAGTAAAGAGAAGTTATATCATATTTCTATGTATCTTTTCCTGTTTTATGTATTATTGAGTATGAATTGTAAGTTTACTATTTATTTACTGTGTGAACTCATATGAATGTGCTGTATAAATAAATATAATATAGGGCATCCATTTATGTGAAGATAACTAACTGGTGTAAGAAGATAAGTGAGATCTTAGGTGTGACCTAGGGAAATAGTGTAGAGTGCTGCTCTAGCAGCGCCAAAACCTCATAGCCCCTGGTTAAGGCTGCGCGAAGCCAAGTATATTAGGGCGAGAGGGACATGGAAGTGCAAAAAGTAACTTGCACGCAGGGACTAACAGTTGGACTCAATCAAACCCCTCAAACATCTCAAGGGTGCGGAAACCTGGTTTTAGCAACCCCCCCCCCATACTACTTTGAGTGAGACCTCAGTTCACGTTCCGTGGACTATTGTCGAAAGGGCCAGTAGTACAATGATTTATTTGGTTAATTAACTTCGAACCTAGGTTAGGCCCCAACAAGCCAACAAGAGGAAAAATAGAATGTGTAAAATGGGATTGAATAATCCAGGTTGACTAGAACATGGGCTTCTTCAAAATCCCTCTTGATCATAGAAAAGGATTCCCAAGAATATGGCCTCCACTTTACTTCGGTTTCCTTCTTCAACATCTTTATGATGCCTTTCACTATCTCTGCATAATTAGGTATAAATATTCTCAAGAAGTTAATCCTTCCCAAGAACTCTTGGACCACCTTTTTATTTCTTGGTATGTAAATGTAACTAATGGCTTCTACGTGCGTAGGATTGATTTTCACCCCCTCCTATGCTACTATATGCCCCAATAGTTTTCCTTCACTCATAGTGAACTAGGATTTATTTGGATTTGAAGACAACCCATACTTACTTCATTTCTCAAAAGTAAGTTTCAAATGTTAAATATGCTCGTCATCTATTTTAGAGAAAACAATGAGGTCATCTAGGTAGACCACTGAGAATTTATCCTGCTCTCCCACAAAATCTATATCCATTTCCCTTTGGAAGGTTGCTTCTGCATTTATAGGGTCGAATGACATTCTTGCATACATGAAGGTCCCCCAAGGTGTAGTGAATGTAGTTTTATTCTGATCATCAGGATATATTGCTACCTGATTATACCTTGAAAATCCCTCCATCATGGACATCTGAGTTGATCCAAATACCTTCTATAATATATAATCCATTTTAAACAATGGACAATTGTCTTTCACTGAAGCTCTGTTGAGGTTTCTAAAATCCACACACATTATTATCTCTCCATTCTTCTTCCTAATAGGAAACAAGTTTGCCACACACTCTGAGTACCTTAATGGTACAAAGATCTTGGCCTAAAGAAACTTTCTCACTTCCTTCTCGATGGATGGGAGTAAAAGGGGATTGATCTATTTGAGTTTCTTCTTATAAGGCTTCATACCATTCTTTAAGGGAACCTTATGTTGAATAACATTGGTATTAAAAGCCTTTAAATCTTCATATGATCAAGCAAATACATATTTATAAGCTTTAAAGAGATTTAAGTACCTTTTTTTATATTGCTAGGGGATCCCTTTTGACAACTTGATCATCCAGGGTTTTTTCTTTGATCCAATGTTGCAATCCTCCACTTGTCCATTAACTCCATATTTAGTAGGTTGTGAAGCCATGTTGTTGGATTTGAATATCCTCTCCAAAGGAAATAGACTAGGAGGAATGGCATTTCCATTTAGTTGCATAACTTTGTGCCCTATGATACTCTCCTCCCAAGATACTGGTTGTTCCTATTTTACTTCTCCTTCTTCTTGGTCAATAACGGAATTTGAGAATTACCCAATGACTTCCGTGAAATGCCTGATTTGTTCATCATCTTCAAACACCTGCCAGTGGTTCACATTGTTTGGTACTAAGGGTCTATACCTGAATTCAATTTCATATCTGAGGAGTGGATTTTGCAGTGGCTTGAAATTACTAGAAGCTATAGCCAAGGAATTGACCATTCGGTTTTCTTCCCTGGTATTGTAGCAGCTACAATCACCCTCCAAATTTTGACTTAGACTTGTTTTGGAGCCTCCCTACCAACCTTTCACAACAACATGTCTTGTCTTGTCAAGTACACAAGCTTTAGTGATTTTCTTGCAGAATGACAACTTTTTCATCAAAGCTTGTTGCATCCCCCTCATAGGTTGTTTCATCGGACTTAGTCCAGTTTCAGGCTAAGCATCTCCCTTAAGAAATTGCACAATTCTAGAGGGAAACCAGCCTTCCCTCTAGAAATTGTGTAATTCTGTCTGACAACTTACTGGGCTCTAGAATTGCACAAATTAGCCTGTCACCGTTCACTGAGAAAATTGCACAATTCCTCCCAATAGTGCTGCTCAGCCCAGAAATTGCACAATTCTAGGTAGCAGTCAACTGCTCAACCCATAAATTGCGTAATCTCTGTAGGTAGTGAGCCAAACTCCCTCCCATAAATGCACATTTTTTTCCTTTCAACTGAGCAGACTATTGCATGTGCAGTTGAGTTGATTGGTTCCTTCAGGATCGAGCAAAACTTATTTGCATGCATGGGTTTCTCCTCCCAAGGAAGCATGCAAAGGCATCCCTTGTTTCAGGGATCTATTTTTAGCAGTTGGAGGTTACATGCAAGGATCATTTCAGAAACCTCCCACCAAGTGTCTCTTTCCCTA
This sequence comes from Pinus taeda, assembly GCA_000404065.3. Taxonomy (NCBI): domain Eukaryota; kingdom Viridiplantae; phylum Streptophyta; class Pinopsida; order Pinales; family Pinaceae; genus Pinus; species Pinus taeda. The sequence goes on along the minus strand of APFE030829393.1, from coordinate 30,795 downwards.
TATTTATGGTATGCGCATCACAACCTCAATTTTATTGAAACTCATCAATTGGATGCTACAGAGCTCATTCGTCACATCAATATTACAAATTTGACATTCCACATTGCATCTAGGAGTTGTCGGCACATTCCGCTCAACTTTTTTGGGGTAACACCACTTTTCATGTCTCGCACTACATTTCTGGTGCTTTTTGTGTTTGCTTCATATGAATGTTGTTTGCTTGATTTCAGTGAGTGCTTACTGTCATTTTGATACATACTAGCTTGTACTAGCATCGTTTTAGTTTTCGTTAACTTCTCGTTGTTGTCTCATGCATGACACTATTTTGCATGGATGGTTTCCATTACAATGACTCGCTTCACACACGTGCATGCTTTCTTGTTTTCTGAATCCTGCACTTGTTATTGGCATGAATGATCATTCACTTTTGTTTGCACTCATCTCATCATGGTTGCACACTTCTCTTGTTTTTAGTCATTCGTTGGTCGGACTAGGCTGCCTTTGCCCAAACTGTGCCTTGCCTGGCTAACACTGCACATTTTTAGAAGAAAAGGCTCCACCTTCCCCTCAGAAATTGCACAAGTCTAGGTAGGCACTGACCTCCAAGCTTGCATTGCATAACTCTTGGAGGCAGTGTCCTGTTGTCCCCAGAAAATGTGCAATGCAATTTACTGGTTGCATGTCATTGTCAACTGAAATTGCGCATTCCACAGTTTCAGTCCTTAGTAGGCCAAGATGGACTATGCATTGCATAGTTCCAGCAATCAGTCAACCTCCTAATAGACTGGATTGTGCCTTAAGAAGTTTTGGTGGTTAGTCTCTCGACCTCCCGTCAGAAATTGCATGACCTTCATGTTCAGTCACACAGGTATGTTGCAAGTCAGTTCTCAAGTTTGTTTTTGTTTTCGATTGAAAAATTGCTTGCCATGAGTTTTCCATGTCTCTAGGTATCACATGTGTTCATCTGCCTCTTAGCAGCATAGGTATAATGGTTTCTAGGAGAGCAGAGTCAAAGACATTGTTCATAGCACACTTGGGGATGCAGTCGATCAAGTGTCTATGAAATTTCTTAGTTTTGAAGACATCAAGTTGTTCATAGGCAAGGACATCAAGATATGATGGCAACAACATCATAACAAGAAGAACCATCAACAACAGCTGAAGGCAACATACCAAATACAATGAATGCAAGAGGAAGGTTGTTAACAACAAAGAGGCAGAGCAAAGTTGCCAGCTTAGGAAGATCCACTTGTGATAAAATAAACTTTGGAGACTTAGGCTATGAGGTGATGACGCGACACGAAGATTGCATGAAGACAGAGAATGGAACAAAGATGGAGTTGCATGTGTTGAAGCAACAACTCAAGGAAGAACATGAGCTGCATAGATGAGAGAATGAGTTGCAGCAGGAATAGGTACAACATCGGGCACAAAATTCACTCATAGATGAAACTGTGTCCGTACAAGTTATAGATCCATCCTAGTAGCTAGCACGAAGCAAACATGGTGAGAAGTGTTGTTGATCACATGCAAGGGAATTCCGAAACATGCATGTCATTGTGCGCATGCATGATATCTAACCCATTTGGTGCACTCATCGAGGCAAAGACAAGAAGCAAGTCTGACAAGAGCTGAACATCAAGTTGACAGTTGATGGGCATGATGACCAACACACACTAGGAGATCAACATGGATACTATGCATCATTGTGTTTCTGTTTCAGCCGCACCTAAGAAGACCATGCACGTGTTAGTAGACGAGTTGGATGGAGGAGTCACACTAATGCATTGGGATGTAACAAAGTCAAGAGTTTGCTTCAACAAGATGTCATCATGGAGTGCATGCACACCATCATGGATGACCAATATTGGCATCAACTCACCACCTTCACCATCACAAGCATGTCAAAGAGTTGGTCTCATCATAATGGATCGAGTGTTAGTGATGTCTTGCATGGCTTTCTCACATGGGCACATGTGCATTGTAATGTAATGTATTTTCAAGTGCAAGTTCAAGTGTCGATAGTTGGATTTAACAATCATAGAGTAGATGAAGAGTCATGAGGGTAGATGAACTTTCACAAAGGGGAATGTCAAGGGTCACCCCACCCTTTGCTATAAATAGAACCTAATAACTCATTGTGAAGGCTTTTGGTTAGACAAGCTTCCGATAGGACTATCTTAGAGAAATATTGGACAATATTGTAACAAGCCTTGGATTCTCCATTGTGCAGAGCTAGTACATCTCTTTGGAGGAACAGGTGGTTGTGGCTGTAACGTTTTGCTATCAGAACTAGTGGTTGGACATGGATGTATTGTATGACTGGAACTTACACTTCTTAATATAACAAAGCCAAAACATTTCATGCATATGTTGTATTGTATTCTATGCTATCTAGTTTACTCTAAATGATATATGTATTCTTTTGCTTATACATGCATGTATGGACTATTCTGTATAAGTATGTATGAATCTTTCTGAAATATGTTGTTGGTTTAACCATCACTTTGGTTTTCTCACTCACTTTCTTTCCATCTTGTGATGCATCTTCACTCATGCATTCCCTTCCAAGCACATACTATTACAAGCTTCCAAGGGGTGCAATCACTTCACCCTCAGTTTGTTAGAAGCTCTCATGCACCTTCCTTGACTTACTACAACTGTCACACCTATGCTACCAACAGGAACATCTTAATTTCCTCTGTGCGAAATCACGATCAAGGGATTACCATATGATTCACTGCTGGGACTTCTACACCAAATGGTCTACAGTCTAATTAAGACTTATTACCAGGGATATCCCCTTACATGTTGGAGGGTCTAGTACTGCCAACATTTTGGTGCTAGAAGGAGGGCCAGATGACAAGCTGAGTCCTCACATTTGTTTTGAATATCTACATATCTATCATGAGTAACTACATAGTTGCTCTTCTAGAGTGTATGTCTTATGGAAAAGACTTCATTATCTTGAAAAGACTCTTGGATAAATTGTCGCATAAAATATATGATGGTGGAGGCCACGTATCCTTGGTTAGGCACACAATCGAAATTGTAGGCTTATACAAAATACATGGAATCTTTGAAGAATACATGAGTTGTGCACTATTCGTCTACACGCTTCGAGGGCACCCAATGCAAAAATGTGCCACGTTGCCTGAAAAACCTATTCATTCTCCTTCTCATCTGATCACAGAGATAGATTGTGCTTTCAATCACTTTAACCATAAAACACTCGTTCAAGAAATTATGAAATTACGAAAAAGCCCCTGATGAATCCGTTGATCAATTTTACACGCACTTCTGTAATATTGCATACCGATTTCCTGAAGATGAAATTGATTGGGGATTTCTTCATGGAAGATTTGAGTATCTTCTTCTTTACATATCCGAACCCCGCTAAGAACACTTCGGTGATGGAGCTGCAAAATCACAAACAGGCACAGATGCTATCACAAGTGACTGTCTGCCTTCACCTCATCAAACAACTCCACCACCGCGGAGTGTGTGGGAGATCATGCACACACATCTATTGAACTGTCACATCCTCCCACCCCACCTGCTCTTGACATTTGCACAAATTTAGCTTGAAAGCATGTTGGTTGTCACGTGGATTCATTCCCTTAACCTCTGTCCCCGCGTTTTGTTGATCCTATAGATTGTACTATCTTATGTTCTTCCATTCCAAACTCCTCAGCTGCTATGAATGAGGATCAAGTTGTCGACGAGTTGGTGTTATGTAACCAACCTATGCCATCATTCATGATGAGTGTGTGTAGGAATCTAAAGAAGAACCCGCAGTGAAGGATGACTCCCTTCCAACCATGCCTCATTTGCTTTATCATGACATCCCTTGTGATTCTGCCACTGTTGATTTCCCTTGTGAAAACCTGTTGTCAAGGTTAATCCTCTCTGCGGATAGAGATGATCCCTCTAACCCAATGAGTGGGTCTAGCAACTTGAGAGGACAATCAACTAGACATATACCTAGATTATTGTTGGAAAATACTGAGAGGGGAGGGGGGGTGAATCAATACTCCTTAACATTAGCACTTTTAAATATTTTCAAAGCATTAGTTAATCTCCAGTTATCATTAATGTTTATGCAGTAAGAATAGTGAATAAAAGAACACATGAGGCACAAACATTTTAGGTGGAAAACCCCCTATAGGTCAAAAACCACCGAACTCTTTTCTAATAATTCTTAAATCTTCAACTCCAACTGAAAATAAAGCAACAACTTCCTAGAATCTAGAAAAGCATTCTTCTCCAGCTCCCACTGGATGGATGCTCCAACACCTAATATTCTTCAGTAGTCAACTAAACGGATGCCCCATCACCTAATGAGCTACAACTCACCCTAGCACCACCCTATCACCCTATAGAAGAATAAAAGAAGAATGGACTCTTGTACAAGGGAAAGTGGCGACTTTACAATGATATAGAATGACGTAGAAGAAGATGACACACTACAACATAACCCCAACTATGACACAACCACCTAATGATGATCCTAGACCTCTCGAAAATGCATCTTCGACTCTTGGCAGATAGACACTTGTACAAATTTTAGCAAGATGCTTTTATAATGACTCTGTACAATGATACTTTTACAATGTCTATATGTAGCACTGCCCACTTGAAGACTTAATGTGGTGAACTTCTTGCTGCTGTTCTGCACCTTGATTGCTGCTCTTGTCATGCTACCCTTTCTCATTATTCAGAACATTATATTATGCATTGAGTCTTCTCTTGATGGATATATAATACCCGCAAAAGCTCTTGAAGGAAATACCCATGACATGATAATAGCAAAACTTACCTCATCCTATAGAACATATGTCAATGCTAAACAAAAACAAAAAATTAGAATACAAAGAACCTAATGCAATTAAGAGATGAACATGCATATACAGGAGATACTTAGTTGTATCTAACCTTTGCTACATCATTTTGTTGCACCTTTCTCTTTGTTTCCTTAGAAAGTTTGGTCCTTTGCACCCCTTGACACTTGATCTAGTTTTTCTTGCCTTCTAGGAGCACGATATTTAATTTGATGTATCTCTACACTTTTAGATCCGCAGCATGTGATTTTTGGTCCTGTAGAAGCCCTTTGAGTCTTCTTTCCATTGCCACAGGTCTGACCCAATTTGGACTTTTCAAGGAAAAGTTATGCCCAATCTCTCATAATGACCTAATTATGGATTAGTTCAATAGAGAGAACTTGTATGACGTCACACATGTCATTCTTTCCTCCTTTGACTATGAAATTGATACACACAAAACTATAGTCTGTGCACTATCCACCATTTTTTACATAATTCCAATCCTCTTCTCAGAGAAAGAGTTATGACAATTTTCCCAAGGTCACTTCTTTTTGATGAAATTTGACAGCCTGCAAAAACTCTAACTTCCACAGATCATATCTCCGAAAATATAGTGAACCAAGATCTAAAATTTGGTCATGATGTTCATCAGGATTTCGAATCAAATGAATTTTAATTTCAGAATCTAAGACTTCACAAAAATGAATTTATAGAGAAAATGCTACAATCACTTCATTTGGAGGATATATGAGATTTCTTTATATAGAGTTGAAAGGGGATTCTATAGAGAATGTTGGAGGGATTTAGAAACTTAAAATATTATTAATTAATGACTATTCAATGACGAAAACCAATTATGAGTGCCATTTCACAACACCATAGGATTTTAGCCCTCTAACTGGGGTTACTAACTTCAAACATGAATATCTCTCAAACCGTGAAGAATTACTTGGCGTGCCATATATCAACGGAAACATATCTATGAGTAGGATCTATCTAGAATATCCTTGACTCAAAATAGAGTAATTTTTCAAGTCAAAATGCCCTTGCAAGATCAGGGTAGCCCCTGGTGCTTCTTGGGTTGACATTAATGACAACCTCAGATCATATTTAGATCAACAATTTCCCCCTTTGGCATTGGTGACAACACAAGTACTCCCCCCGCAATCAGGGCACCTCTTCCTGTTGCCTTCTCTCCCCCTTTGACATCAATGGAAAAGGGTAACTCCCCTTAACACCAAACCATCCAGCGGACCTATACACACTTCCACTCCCCCTTTATTTTTTGAATAAGGAAAATCTAGTGAGAACTTGGGAGAATCCCAAGCTTTTGGCGAAGATATTCAAATGCTTCACGAGGTAAAGGTTTAGTGAAGATATCAACGATTTGTTCTTTTGTACCAACTTATTCAAGTTTGATATTCTTTTCAGTGACTTGTTGTCCAACAAAATGATATTTTATCAGAATGTGTTTTGTTTTTGAATGCATGACAAGATTCTTGGAGATGCTGATGGCATTGGTGTTATAAAAAAATATGGGAATAGGCTCCCTGAATTGTACTTGAAGATCTTGGAAAGTTTGTTTCATCCAAATGACTTGAGTACAATAAGTTGCTGCTACAATGTATTTTTCTTCCATTGTAGATAACAAGATTGAGGTTTATGTTTTTCTCAACCATGATACAAGACAACCACCTAGATAGAATGATGCTCCACTAGTACTCTTATGATCATCAATGCTCCTTGCCCAATCTGCATCTGTAAAGGTTTTCATAAAGAGATTTTTTCCCTTGGGATACCACAAGCCATATTCTTTTGTGCCCTTTAGATATCAAAGAATTCTTTTGACGACAATAATATGTGATTCTTTTGGTGCTGCTTGGAATCTTACTACTTGTCCAACTACTTGCATAACATCTAATTGGGACACTGTTACATATACAAGACTACCAATCATAGATATGTACAACCTCTAATCCACATCCTTAGATGAGCCGTCTATGCTCAATTTGCAACCTATTACCATTAGAGTAAGGACAAGTTTGCAATCTTCCATTTTGAATTTCTTGAGCATTTCCTTGATATACTTAGCTTGACATATAAATATTCCTTTCTCTTGCTGAGATATTTGAAGCCCTAAGAAGTATGTCAACTCACCAAGTAAAGAAATCTTGAACTCACTTTGCATCTTTGTAGCAAATTTCTTACTTAGTCAATCATCAATGCTACCAAAGATTCTATCATCCACATATACCTCAACTATTGTTAAATTATCCTTATCTATTTGTACATAAATATTTCCATTAGCAGTACCTTTCTTGAACCCTTGTTGATGTATATATTTGTCAAGATGAGCATACCATGCTTTGGGAGCCTACTTGAGATCATACAGAGCCTTCTTTAACCTGCAAACATAGTCTTCTTTTTCTGATAGTAGAAAACCTTCAGGTTGTTTGATGTAAACTTCTTCTTCTAATTCTCCATTTGGAAATGATGTCTTAACATCCATTTGGTAGACTTTTATTTTTCTTGAACATGCATAAGCGAGAAACATTTGGATGGCTTCCATTCTAGAAATTGGTGTAAATGTTTTTTTGAAATCAATTCCTTCCACTTGTGCATAGCCTTTGAAAACCAATCTTGCTTTGTTTTTGTTAATCTGTCCATGTTCATTCAATTTGTTCCTGAACACCCATTTAGTCCTAATGACATTTTTATCTTTTAGTTGTGGAACTAATTCCTAAGTGTTATTCTTCTCGATTTGATCCAATTATTCATTCATAGATGCTACCCATTGTTCATTTTGGTTGTCTTCCTCAAAACTACTAGGCTCAAAGGTTGATAGAAAAGCAATGTGAGCTTGTTGTGATGAAAAAATCTGTCAACCTTTTCTTGTTCCAATTCCTTCATTTATGTCACCAATGATTTGGTTTGATGGATGGTTCTTTTGAATCCATTATTTTATTCTCTTTGGAGGAGCTTCTTATTGTTGTATTTGTATATCTTGTTGATCATTATTTACTTCGTCCTGGTTGATAGTTGCTTCTTGTTCTAGAATTTTATCTGTATCTTTTTCAGCCCTTGTCTCAAGTTTCAAAGACTCTAGATCCTCATCATTATTGTTAGATCACTATCTTTGTCAAATGTAACATTTATGCTCTCCACTATATGTTTTCATCTTAGATTATAGAATTTATAGGCCTTTCTTTTGCGTGAGTAACCAACAAATATACCTTCATCAGCACGTGATTCAAACTTACTTAACTTTTGATCTTCTCTTTTGATATAAGATTTTCTTCCAAAGGTTCTAAAATATTTTACATTAGCCAGTTTTCCTTTCCATAATTCATATGGGGTCTTATTGCAATTATTTCTGAGAAGACTTTTGTTGATAATGAAGACTACTGTATCAATTGCTTGAACCCAAATATTTTCATCCAATTTTGAGTCCTTCAGCATTGTTCTACCCATTTCCTATACGGTTATATTCTTTCTTTCCACAACTCCATTTTGCTGAGGTGTTTGTGCTGTTGAAAATTGTATTTTTATTCCATTTTCGTCATAGTATTGCTGAAATAATTTGGAAGTGAATTCTCCGCCATTCTCTAATATTAGACACTTTATTTTTAAATAAGTTTAATTTTCGACCAACTCCTTGTAGATCTTAAAGCATTCAAATGCCTCAGATTTTTTCTTTAGGAAACTGATGATTGTCATCCTGGTATAGTCATCTATCATTAACATGAAATATAATTCTCCATCTAAGCCTTTTATTCCCATAGAACCATAAAGATAAATATGTATCAATTCCAATGGATATGATGCAAAGTGTTCTTTTGTTTTAAATCCGCATTTTGTTTGCTTGCCGTGCTGAAAGGCCTCACATAGTGTGTTGGAAGGTTTTGATATTTTCAGCATCTCTCGTGCTACTTCCTTTTTTCTTATCCTAACAATATTGTCAAATTTTATGTGACCCATTCGTTTGTGCCATAACTAGCTTTCATCTTCTTTAACTAGTAGACATGCTCTAGTTGCTTCATCCATAACATATATGTCATTTGGAGCTCGACTTGCTGTAGCCACAATTTTACCATACCTTCCTTTCTTGATTTCACATTTTGTGGAGTTGAATAGCATTGTGTGTCCTTGATCATATTCATTGTGTGTCCTTGATCATACATTTGTCTAACACTGAGTAGATTGTGATTCATGTTTTCAACCAATAGAAAATTCTTGGCTAGAGCATCTTTGCTTTCGAGAAAAGTCGGTACCTAATCTTATAACATTTGAAGATCCACCATTTCCAAAGGACACAGTTCCATATTTCTTCTCTTTTAGAGATACAAATTACTTTCTATCTCTAGTCATATGCGTTAAGAAACCACTATCAACATACCACACATCTTTGTTGTTTTGAGCCTTGAGAGAGAGAACACAACTATCAGTGTTCTTCTTCTTCCATATTCGCTCATTCTATGGCTTCAAAGATTCTGTTGGAGGATTTTCAATTTTGCAGTCTCTGGCTATGTGTCCAAAATTATGACATTTGTAACATTCAATATTACTTCTTAAATGTTCAAATCTATTGATGTTTCATTGAGCCTTAGGAGGTTCATCTTTGACAGATCTCTTGGAATTGTATTGGTTCCCAGGGTACATGTGACCTTCTACAACTTTATGACCAAAGTTTCCACATGAATAACAATAGCCATGAAAAATATGTTGGTACCTGGATGGAAATCTTTGTTGGGGAATTGTCTTCCAAGGCCGTTCTTGCGAATCTTGTTCAATGAAGTCTACATGCCTGTTAGATCTCATAGGTTTATTGTATTTTGTTGTAGAAGGTCATACTGCTTCTTCTTTGTAACCAAGGCTAGTTCTATCGTTGTAAGATTGTTGATTGTTGATGAGTTCTTCTAATGCCCTTGAGCTGTTGGTATAGTTTTGGACAGTTTTTTCCTTCTTCCCTTCCTTATGCAGTGAGACTACTTTGGCTTCTAATTCTTCCCTTTCTCGGTTGCTTCCTTCCAACTTCTTTTGAAGTGACTCTTCAATACATTTGTGTTCTTCAACTTCAATTTTAAGACCTTGAACTTGTTCTTCAAGAGTATTGGAATGGATCTTCTTAGCATTGAGCTCTTTTATAAACTTGATTGCCTCCTTAGAAAATTCCTCTATGGTCAACCCTTATTCTTCATTGTTTGATACCTCTTGTTTATTGTGCTTGGCCATAAAAATTTGATCTAAAATGGGGCACTAAAGGCTTCTTGTCAACTTACAAGAACCTCTCCCACTCCAAAGCTTAACATTTTCCAAGATCTAGCTTATGATTGACAATTTGCAGAATTAAGAACTTGAAATAGGTGTATGCCTTTGTTTTCTTTTAAACTGTTCAAGTGCTTAAGTTCATTTGCTTAAATTGATATATAAACACATGTAATAGTAAATGCAATGCAACAAATAAGAAAACCACAAAGACAACAATATAATATGGAGTTCACCCTAATATCTTGGGCTATGCCTCCTTGAGCTCTAATCAACTTGATTAGTCTCTTTGGGATTATGGTAATGCTTCTTTTATAAGTTCCACACTTAACTCCATAGGTTTACAACTGTACCTATGGGCTTAGAATACCATCTTACCCCTGACTGTCCTTACTCTGTAGACAGATCTAGGCTTCTTTGGACTAGACTACTTCGAACACACTTCAAACATCAGCCATAGCTTGATCATTTGATCTCTTTACTGTTCTACAACTTCATTAAAGCCCATGGCTCTTAGAAGTCTATTTTGAGCTCTCTAGCTCTACAGCTCTGGCTCTCTAGCTAACTGGCTCTGGCTCTCAGCTCTGTAGCTCATTTGGCTCTAGCTCTCTTAGCTATCTAGCTCTATCTATCTAGCTCTGCCCCCAACCTCTGGTGGCTCTGTCTCTACTCAGCCCTCTGGCTCTGAAGCTCTCAGGCTTTGTGGCTCTTGGTGCTCAAGTTCTCAGTCTCTTTGTCCCTTACTCATCCTTAGGAATCATCCCTAGGCAATTCGCCCCCAACCTCTAGTGGCTCTATGCCTCTATCAACTCTGCGGCTTTGGGATGTTACAGCGTGAGCTTTCTAGAGAGAGAACTTCCTTGAAGGGAGCCTACCATGAGCTCCTCGAAGGGAGACTTGATTCTTCTCTTGGCTCTCTGGCCTTTTAGGAATCCTCCGACTCTGCGGCTTTCATGTCCATTCCTCTTTGTGCAATCATTCCTCTGTGGCTCTACAGCTTCTTCTGATCCCTATCTCTTTGACTAGCCCTCTGGCTTACTGGCTCTATGGCTCTACGTCTGTCCCTTTAGATTTCTGGCTGTATGGCTTTGTGTCTGGCCCTCTGGCTTCTGGCTCTGTGGCTCTATGCATTACATAAGACATTCTTGTTACAAACACATAATTGTTTCAAAATGCATCATTTGTTACAAAATTCCCACTTACAGTGTGGCACAATGATTTTAGAATAGGGACAGTTACAAAGGAATCGATGGCCTTTCTTCGGATGAAATCTTGAAAATGACCATAATAACAAAGACATAGGAAATACACAAAAAATCCTCTATCAGGTGCCAAGGCCAAATTTCAAATGATATGAAATCACATCCATAAACCTTATCGGGTCTGTGCTCTTATCCCATATCGCATATCACATTGCCTAAAGGTCATGGTCCATTTGTATTTGGGATTGCCGATCACCGATATCGCCAATCGGCCCATCGCATATCACAAGTTGCAATAGCTCGGGGTCTGTTCCTCCACAAATGGATAGCTCTTATGTGATATACATCACTGATCGCCAATCCCCTGATCTGCTTCTCCATAATCACTAATCGCAATGGTCGTGGGTCTTGGTCCCTTCCTCTTGGAAATTTGCGATGCGATATTATCATATCCACATCATATCCACCATTGATCTGCGCGCCTGATCTACGATCCACGTTATATCGTGCTGGTCGCTAATCGCAATCCCCTAAGGCCACGATCCTTTAAACACTCTGCTTGGCTTTTCTTCGATGCGATGAAAGGTTGTGATGCGATAAACTTTAAGGGATTTTATGTTTAAAAACATATTTTCCCTTAAGTCCCATTTAGTAAGAAATTGCCTTCCTTTCAAAGGACAATGGGAAAATTCCGTTTTACAATAAATTCTTCATCTGAAGTCTGTTTTAGCCCATTCAAATTGCATTACATTCAGAATGAAGAGATCTATGCAATGAGACTATTTCCTAGAGCATCCTTTCACTTTCATTTTTCTCTGTGAGGAATATTTTTAGACTTAGAATTATATGTTAGATCCATTTTGGATCACGCCTTCCCACTAAAAAGCTTTTGGACTCCAAAAGATTGACGTACTGATTTGGACAGTAGATGAGAGTAACAGGACCCTCTTCTTTCAACCTCCATACACTTGCCTTGTATAGTGACTCTGAGCCAAAGCCTTTGAACACTTCCTTCTTGGATGTGCTGGTCCTCCTGTTAAGAACTATCTTCCTCCTTGAATTCATGCAGAAATCTTGTTGAGAAGGTTACAAAAGGTAGTTTGAGCTTCTCTTCCTTGATCATTGATCCAAGGTGGCTCAAAAGAATGTGAAGTTACATCTTCTTCACATAAATTTACATTTGTATCTATTTGACATATTGTCAACAACAGCTGTTAACAACAACAGAATTATAGACAACAACTGGATGGCCTAAACTCTTGCTTCATCAAAAGAAATAGATTTCACATCTTGTGAACACCTCCATGTCTTTACATCTACATACAAATGATTGACTAGATAACAAGCCAACAAAACATGCCTTTAAAACAATTGACCCATCATGTCAAGCATGTAGAAAAAGAACTTTAGGATTCTTTTTCAAAGATGAAACACTTCATCATTATCTCCATCTTGGAGACCAAATCAGCTTTTTCCATGTCAACATTAACATTACATGCATACTTAAAAAAAAGGCAATCAACCCTTCAAGTTAAATACACATATATGTTCAAATACAAGGAAATCATCAACATCCCTGTGTTCATGCACATCATTCTCATGCATGCATTTCATCCTTCAACTTTCACTTAGTACACTATACTTTCAAAGCTGAAATGAACATAATGTTGCAACAATAAAGTGAGTCTCCTACTCAACTTTTCCATTCACCTTCTTGGTAAAACCCTGCAACTTGCATTCCATTAACAAAAAAATGCAAATAGATGCATTATATCAATAGGCATGCAATCTTAATTGGATAAAAATTCTAATCATTTCTTACCAATCCATTTCAAAGGTGCTACCTTTGTTTGCACATCAACATCAACAAGTGAATCATCCTAAAACACATCAATCATGGAATCTTTCTTTCCATTCTTGTCATTCTCTCTTTCCACCTTCTTCAAGTTTCGTGGAAGCATTGTTGGATTCAAAGTCCAACACTTTTCAGCAATGTTTCCTTGCTTATGGAAGTAAATAAAATGCATGTGCATCTTCTTGACAGCATGATTTGCCTTGTCCAGTGAATCTTTGGCTTCTTGCTTCCTTTCCTTCAAAAGTTTCTTGTATGCAGCCATTCTCTTCCAACATCTAGAAACTATGGCTATCCAAACCACAAAAGGAATATGCAATTATTTTCCCATGCTTATATGGAAATTTATCATGCTTTACATAATCAAAAGGAATATGATTAGAACTAGATTTATACCTTTCTTTTTCACCTTTATTACCTTCATGAGGAGGTAAATTGAATGAAGAAGTAGCTCCCTTTGGAACACCATCAACCTCTTCAATGGTTTCAGAGTTTCCACAACTCTCTGGTTCAAGTGTATGCTAATGAACATCTTCTTCCTAAAAATAATGTTTCAAGCTATTGCCTTCCCCATGAATACAATCTTTACACTTTTGAGGTAGAAGACCTAAAATGAAACTCCTTCTTGGAACTGTTTCAATTGTCTTCATGGCAGCTTTGGAACTTTCTCCATAAGATTGTCCATAGCCAAGACCCAAATACTTAGGCCTTTCCTCAACCATTATTGGCTCAAAAATACCCTGTGAATGTTTGCCCAATCCTTTTCCTTCATAGCCCATTTTGGACATTAACTCGGAATCTATGTCTCTGGTATGTTTTTCAAAATAAACAATATAAACATTCTTAGAGGAAATTGAAGACAAACTGGAATTATTTATCTCTTCTTCAAGCTGATACTTGACTAAGGCTTCTTTGGAAACAAGGAGCTGTGTCTCCAACTCATGCATCCTTTCCAGGTTCATATTTGCAATATGAAGTTGTCTCTCCATTTCCGGCAATTTGTCAGAAAGAAACTGCTTCACTTCCTTCATGGAATTCAATTGATCTCGTAGTATGATGCTCTTCCTTCCATCCTCATACATTTCTCTCACCATATCCATCAAGATGAACAAGCCTTGCTTCATGTATTCATCACAAAATATTGTGAAGAAAGAAGAATTTGAGGACTCACTTGTAGAAGTTGTCATTATCAAAATGAACAAAAGAACTTCAAACAAGATTAACAAAGAACTTATTCAAACAACCTTTTGCAACAAACCTCTTGTACTTCAAGGATTGCTTTGAGGTCCTTTGGGATAAGAAGAATGCCTTCAACCCTTCTTCCTTCTTGTCCTCTCCTTGACTTAGCTATCAATAGCTTTCCCTTCACCTCTGCAAACTCAAACAATAGTCAGCTTACAAATAATCAATCCTTGATTGTATAAACACCTTTCAAGTTAAACAAGCAAATAGATTGCTCTATCAATCAAGTATCTTGATCTGATACCACTTGCATCATGATACTATCTGCTTCATGATACCACTTGCTCTAGTATAACTTGAGCTCTGATATCACCTTCTTTGAAGGTGGGGTTAATCATCCCGGGGCTCTGATACCAGCTGATCTAAAATGGGGCACTAAAGGCTTCTTGTCTGTAGGTTTTAACCCCGTACAAAAATTACCTACATACGAATTCTAAATCATATAAAAATAAACAATGCGAGAGCATAACACATAAAAACACATATGCACAGAGATTTTCCCCTGGATCCTAAAATCGGGACTACCAACTTGATTTTTCATTATATTCTTTTCAATGTTACAATACATATTTATACATGCCGAAGCATCCAATACCATGGACCGAAAACCATCACGTCCAATACCATGGACC
>APFE030829391.1:10011-52024 GCA_000404065.3 Pinus taeda | reverse complement strand
ACAAATATTGTTTCAGATTATAAGGTGTCTTTTCCTCACATTTTCATTAAGGATTAGGAATGCTTGTTTCGTTGATAATCCTGAATAACGGTGATTTTGTTACACAACAGTTCTGTTCTTGTAATAGTGCCCATGATGTCTGAAGGTGCTGCATGCTTGCCCCTTTCAGACCCAGATGAGATGCCTTATAAATTTTGAAGGAGAGATCCTTGACCTATAGCATACAAGTTGGGTTTTGAATGCTATTCAAGATCCTCGCTTTTCTGCCTTTTATAAGATGAATGTCTTGTAATATGAAGAAACATGATACTTCTATTCTTAAAAAGGATTTGTGATTTGGATGCCACTAATCTATTTTGTCTGACTTATGCTGCCTCAACTATTGCAATAAATTCATTCTCTAATGTCTTGAAGAAGTGTGATTTATGCCTTGTCACTATGAAGATCAAAATTCTGGAGATGTTTCAACAAATTACTACTCACAATTCATGCCCTTGGAGAGATAAAACTTGAGATGGTCTTACTGGGAACTGAATCTTGATCAAGACTTCCTTGGACCAGAGAAGTCTTTTGTAAGTCTGAACTCATTCTGCATCAAATGTATAGTTAACAACTAGCCTTTCAAATAGTGAAATCTTCATGCATGAAACTTAAGCGAGTTATGCCAATGACAATTCTATTCTTTAAGCCATAGTTCTGATAACAAATATTTATCATACGTCTGTTCAATATTCTATCGAGAAATGCCTTACCATAGGGTCAAAATGTCTATAGACACAAGGCCTCAAACCAGATTTGTAATAAGAATTAGAACTTGAGTAATACCCAAAACAAGATACATCAATATATGAATTGTGCTAGCTTCTGGATCTCTGGTTAAGGCACAAAACAAGGTGATAAAATAACCAAATTAGGGTTTGTCAAATAATTACGTTGAAACCCTATACATACCTTGTTTAGAGAGTAAAGAAAATGCCACAGATTTCCAACAACTGCTCATGAGAACTTTAAATAACAAACTGTAATCTGGTTTAGAACTTCAATTCAAATTCAAGAGAATTCAGGAGGCCTGAAAAATCCATGATAAATCTCGATTTGTATTGAGGTTGGTTTGAATTGGCTTCTCCAAACCCAATGCTGCTTATGCACATAGTACATTACAACATCTTTTTCTCCACAAGCCACCAGCAAAAGAAACATATATTGCTCAATTTGAAGGGTTTAAGACATCCACTAATGCAAATTGTTTGAGATGGAAATAATGAAGTTATGTGCAAATAACCAAATGGCATTAAAATCAATTCTGAGCAGAGATTGCAGAGAATAGACATCATTTCCGCAAAGAATCCATGTCAGTGAAGCAAGTGGGCTAGAGATTGCAGAGAATAGGCTTCATTTACACACAGAATCCATGTTGATGAAGCAAGTGCGCTATAAGTCCCTCATTTATGGTTCAGGGGTTGAAGCCAAATTGAAATTGCTAACTTGGGAAACACTAAGTATTGGTTCTATGTTGTAAAAGGACAGTCACATACTTTTTATCAGTGTGGATAGGAATAAGGGCATACAAACTGTACGACATGCAAGCAAGGATAACCCTTTTTTTTTCACTTATTTAATAAACAACTTTCTTCAAGATAAGATAAGCATTTCAAACAGTTGAGTATGAGATAAAAGAGGCATTTTATGGTGTAAACCAACCCATGTGCCTTCAAACATTGAACAGGGTATTAATCACAAGACTAGTCAACACATAATTCTTCAAATAAATACATTTACAGAAAAATTCTCAAAATATAAAAAGTTCAACAAAATTTTGTTGGGATTCCAACAGGATCAGATCACAAAAACTCTGTTTGGATCAGACCACAAAAGCTCTGTTTCAACGGGATCTCTTGTGAAACTAAAATAGTAAAACAGGTTTTTTTTTTTAAATGCTTTGTTCTCAGCTACAGGAGGAACTGTTGAGGATAAAATTGCTGCATGAAGACGAAAAAAAACAACACAAAAAAAACTAAGACTTCTGAAAAGAAGTATCACAAAAAGTTTAAAGGAGATTTGAAAAGGAATTATCACAAAAGTTGATCAATGAGTCTCTGCAATCCTTTGGATTTGATAAGACTCTTGTAACTATATCTTTGCTACCCCTGTTATGTCAGCAATGCTTATGCTTTTGGTTCTAGAACCGGTCATGATCAATTTCTTCGTGTTTTAAGTAATCACTTAGACATGAACATTTTCTTTTCATATTTTTAGACAGGCCATCAGATTACCATAAATTAATTTTATTTTAACACAGAAAATGATACATTGTCAAAGTAATATTATAACGTTCCACATATTAAACACACAAAAAGGTTAGGATGATAGGTATGCGAGAATTCATTCCCTCGAAACCGAGATAAATAATTGCTTGATGTTCAGAAATAATGTAACATAATGCAGATTTCAGGGCAATGAAAATCCTTATGAGGCTACAACAAAAAGCTGCAAGTCTTTGGGAGATCACAGACAACAACAAGCTAGATTTTACTAGGTGAAGGAAAATCTTAATGCAAGCCCAAGCTTATTGAGTTAATTTATGTCATTATAGGCTATGAGACAAAAAAAAGCAAAAGTGACTCAAACTAGAATTAACCTACAATATATCAAACAAGGGAACAAAATTCGAGGCCCTACGCAAGAAAAATAGAGATGAAAAATAGACAACCTCACATATTGCCAAGATTTCTGCGTCCTACTTTGACAAAAGTTTCCATTCCTAAGGGAAAATATCTAAAAGTGGAAGAGTCATCCAAATATATAGAGATAATAGATATGACTCTTATATTGCTATAACCTCCTCCTGAACTTAAAAAAAAAACCTTAAAAAAGTAATGACAAATGATAATGCACTAGAGTGCATGGATTTCCATGTCAATTCTATATAGTCACCTGGGATCTTACAAGGCCTACACCTCACGAGGCCTATGAAGAAGCAATTGGAAAATATAATTGAAAAAAAAAAAATCATCCGGAACAGCTACATCAAGCCCATTCTGAAATCAGGTAATCCCTGATCCAGTGTCCAATGTGTATAGTTGGCTAGTTGAATGGTTCCCATTAACAAGAGATGGAACTTGAACTCCAAGTTCTCAATCTCACTGTTTAGACTGAAAAAAGAAAATTTGGAAGCTCTCAGAACTGGTTGAGCCTAAGAAATTCCTGGTCTCTACCTCATCAACATTTGGCTCTAGGCCCCCAACTCACAAAATAAGCATCATTGCCCCCACCCATTCTTAAAGAAAAATCCTCTATGTGTATGTTCTAGTCTTAATACAAAAGCTAGAGACCTCTGGAGCTGAGTTTACAATTCTTTGTACAAAATAATTAGCACCTACCAATTGAAAGATCTCATTGTTAGGGGGCAATTTCAGTTAAGTCCATATTTTTAATTGTGCATGGCAAATAATCAGAATTGAAACTCTTCTTTTCTTGTGGAGAGGGTGTAACCATGTTGTGCAAAATTAATATTTTGTATGGAAATATTTTTTTGTTTTCCTGATTGTTCCTTAATTGTGTCCAACTGTCCGGTTACATGCAATCCACTGGGACTGATATTTTAAAAATAGTGACTACTGCAACAAATATGACTGATGTGTCTCAAGTTTTTCAACTGATTCCCCACTGTCAAGTGCCAGTATTTGCATGTGCAACAGGTGATAAGGGACTAATAAGCCAACTGCTTGGTCCCAAGTTTGGAGGATACCTCATCTATAGTTCAATTGGATCTAGAAAGGACTCAACTCCTGACCAATGTAAACTTTTAGCTTTAGTAGAGAGTGCAGAGACAAGTTCTTCTTGTGTGGGTTCTTTAAACATGAAATAAAACAAAACAGTGGTGGCCTTGGTGGGTTGCCTGAGAGCATTCAGTTAAATACTGCTTTGCTGGTTGCTAATCCATGTGGAGAACCATGGGTGTCAACTATGGAACTACTGTATGTGATTAGGATCATAGGAGAAAAAAATCTCCTATAGTTACCACAAGATGTGAAGGGGTAACAAGACCAACATTATTCAAGAAGAAAAGAGTACGAGATCTCAACCATGACATGAAATTAAAAAAAAAAGAAGACTAGTATAATATCAGCAAGGGAAACCAAACCAGCTGTCCAGTGAAATAAAAGAGATTTCGAATAAAAAGCTGAAGCCTTACCAAATTTTGATAGATTTACACAGGAAAATGGACTTGAAACTTGTTGAAACCCAAGGGTAAAAGTTTTGAAAGGATACCCCAAAATTTGGAATAAACAGTGAACAATTAGTTGATACACAAATAATATCACCTTCTGTCCATAATAAAGCATAATATCTGGTTAAGAAATAGATACAGATAATGCTAAGCAATAATAAATTCAGTAGACAAGTGTAACTGACTTGGTTTGTTAAATGGACAGAAAACCATACCTATGATAGGATATGCCTTGTGCAATTGAAGCCTTCACAGAATAGAGAATAGACATTTTTGGTGTCAATAACCAAGTTAAACCTTAAGGAATACATGAAATAATTTGTCAATGGCAGACGCAGGCATAAGAAGTGGGTCAAACTAGTAGTTTAAGCCTTAATAGGCCCCAATGAACATGGATCAAGGAACAATGAGTAACGGCTGAAACTTAAAAATAGGAGAATGAGTAAATAACCCAAACTTCAAGATTCTGAATCACTTTACTACAGAACTAGTAAACCTCTGAGATTTGAGTCTTTGGCTTAGCGCATTGCATAAAGCAAAGCAAACAAAATTCAGTCCACCAACATGGTTGGAAAATTGTAGGCCACTGGAATAAGTCCCCCGTAAGGAAAAGCCGTGAATGGGAGAACAGGAACAACATAGATCCCACCTTGCTGGTGTTGTTGACCTTGACCATGATCTTGTGCTGGAAAAGGAAAAACAAAAACCCAGGAAATGGCGCTGGATACATCATTGCCAATAATGGAGCCCCAAAGTTGGCTGCCTCCGCTCCCACTAAATTAGGGTAGAACGGAAACCCAGAATTCTGAAAAGCCTTAGGAAATGCCCTTGATGGTTCTTCTACTGTCTCTTCTTTCAACGAAGGGGACGTCTGATTACTGTCGGTCTGCTCGTTTCCTGAATACGGCCAGATGTGCTTCATTCGAGATACTATCCACGAAGCCATTGAGGAAAATTTCCGAAATTTGCTTCCATAAGAGACTAGAACTTGTCTTTATCCTCTGAGGTTGTTTTCTTACTCCTGTGTTTTTCTAATTTATTTATCTACAATCAACAGAATCGAAATTAGGATCAGGTAACTCCTGACCTTCGCAATAAACTAGAAAACTGCCGAGCCCCTGAGGGGATTGCGTAAGATCAGAAGCGTGGATATTTTATTTTTGGTTGGTTTTTAGGGATTCGTTAGGCCTAGTATATTGCAGGTGGAGTGACCGAGTCCTGAATGAAGGCTTGGCTAAATAAACTTTTCATACAACCCTTCTTATCAGCCAGTTAGGGCATATCCTGCTCATAACCAAGTCTTTGCTAATGGAATCCACAGAGTAGCACGATAGTTTGTCCAAATCAGGATCTAGACAGTGGACCAAAAATCGAGCCGATGCGCAGTCGATGACGGATTCGCAAAGCAGTAACAACCGCTGCAACGGCGAGGTCGAGGGTTTGATCCCTGTAGATAGTGGGTTTTTGAGAGATTGTGGTTCTTGGAAGGCTTGGGAGCGGTGATCGAGGTTTGGGATTTCTTGAGGCCAAGCTTCCATCTGCCAGAAGAAAACTCGAGCACCTTCGCAGACGGATCCTTGGCAACAACATTGGAGTTCACTGGAACCGAACTCAGAACCACAGGACTGTTAATCAGGAATCATGGGTTTCGGAAACTGGAAAGGAAGAAGCTCGTCCTGATAAAAAAATTAAATCTGTCTATATAAGTTGCAGCCATTCCCGTGGCTATTGAAGTCTGTTCATTGCACATTTATAGCATTAAAGGATGACCTCCTGTACCAGTTTGCAGCTTTGAAAACCTCTAATGTAATCGAATATCCTCATCTCTTAAATATACGAAGTTTGTTACTTTGGACTGTCATAGTATAATTTCTGATGAGAATATCCTCATCTCTGAATTATACGCAGTTTGTTACTTTGGACTGTCACAGTTATAATTTCTGATTATTTATATATTATATATATATTATATATATATATATTATAAGCCAACTTCATTATCAGTAAAGCAGTAGTCTAGAATTAACTCATTACGGTGACAATATAGAGGAATATTGAAGATTCAATTCCTTTCCACTTCAATAAGAAAAAGGGATTGAAGACGGATTAGTGATTGTTTTGCTAGGTGACTAATAATTTTATGTGTTGAATGAATGATATTTAACTGACATTTTCTTGTTTCAGCTCAAAAGACAATGCCAAAGGTGTTAACCACAACAGCTTAACAACTACAAGGTCAGAGGTTCAAGCCCTCCTTCTAGCGATATTTGGGGTTTAGTGGGCTTTGGGTCCAGATTTTGAACCAAAGCTCTGATACCATGTGTAAGAACTCGATTCCAATTATTAGAGCCTCAACCTATTATACACTAATAGATCTATTTTCCTATTAATTTAAAAGTAATAAAAGGGGCTTGCTGACCTTCTCACAAAGCTTTAAACATTTAACATCTTATCATTTTATCATAAGCAACATAAATTAAGGTGAGCATTCCATTGATATCAACTTAACAAGAGCAGTTCATGGAAAAATACCTGTTCCGGCAGTTGATGATGATACCTTTGTCTTATAGCTCCAGTTCCTTCTCACCGACCCAACCGGATTTACCTCCCAGCCAACTAGGAAACAAAATCCTAGCCCAGGAAACCTCCACAGGTTCCCTAGCCCTCCGTGCCCAAGTCCAACCAAATATAGTGTGTCCTCAAGAAGAATGTGCAAAACCAGATAACAATACTTTCCTCCTCTCAAACCCAAGAAACCTCCATAGGTTTCCAAGGTCTCCCAAAATCATAACAAGTCCAAACAATCACAACCAACCTCCACAATCATAAGCAAAACCTCCCCAAAACTCCCCCCCTTTCTCCCTTCCCCCTTCCCTTTTTATACCCTCCTTCCTTTCTCCATCTCAACCACCTCTCATTAATGTCATTCACTTCTCACCCATCCCTATAGTTGACTTCTCTTCTCCCAAGTAAGCTTGGAGTACATTTGGAAATGTGAGATGTAATTACATGGAGAGGACCATGTCTACTCCTTAATAAATGTGAGGGTACATTGGGTAATGTGAAATGAATATATATATTGATAATGAGTTGGAGAGGACTATATCTTCTCCCAAGAAAATGTGAGGGTACATGGGGGAATGTGAAATGTAATTACATGGAGAGGACCATGTCTTCTCCTTAATAAATGTGAGGGTACATGGGGGAATGTGAAATGTACTTACATGGAGAGGACCATGTCTTCTCCTTAATAAATGTGAGGGTACATGGGGGAATGTGAAATGTAATTGCATGGAGAGGACCATGTCTTCTCCTTAATAAATGTGAGGGTACATGGGGGAATGTGAAATGAATACATAAATTTTGAAATAATGGAAGGAGACCAAATTCTACCCAATATTCAATTTGAGAAGGTAAGTGGAGAATTTAAATAATGGAAATCATGAATCCTATATTTCTCAATATTTTTAGATAATGTAAACATTAACAAAATTTGTAGGATAAGATTTAAGTGGGGCATTACAAGAAGGGAACTTATGAGGGCCTCTTACCTCTTGAGCTGGAGCTTTGAGAATGATGGGATCAACTGCTGGTCATTTTTGCTTGTTATTTTGTTGCATTGTAGGGATGATAGCCCTATGAATAGGGGTTTTCTAGACAGTATTCACCTTGGACCTTAGATTGTATCTATGTTGGTCATTAGTTTGTAGAACAGCCCCACCATCCCACTCTTGGCTGTTTTGGTCCTCAGATAGTGACTCTTCATATGCATCTAGGATTAAAAAAGAGGCACTGCCCTTGTCTTCCAGATAATGGATCTCATTGTCTTCCTCATACTAATATTCATCCATGACTACATTCTGCAAGGGGGTCTTCATCCTTTGGTCTTCATTTGCATATTTGTTTCTTTGAGGAACCTGCAACTGCTCATTAGCTCTTCTGTATGGGTTTGGATTTCTAAAAGCAAAGGCATTAGGAGCTCTTCCTTTCCCAGAGTGTTGTTCCATCTTTAGCTTAGATATTTCAGAGGCTAATGAATCTATTATCTTGGTTATCTTATATAACTTGGGATCTGAAGATGATGAAGATTCACCCCTTTGTCTCCTTCAATCAACATGTCCCTTGAGTTTCTCTGCTGCCATGATGTTGGATTCTACCTCCAAGGCTGCATCCTGTATCTCAGCCAAAGTGGCACATCTTCTCTCTCTCAATAGTAGATAGAAGTCAGAATCAAAAGCATTGGCATACGTGAGTTTAGTAGAGGTAGTGGTGGGTTTCACTTCAGCTGGTATCTTGCTGTACATGCGGTTAAACCTTTTATTAAAATCAGATAGTGACTCACCATTTTCCCTTTTCAGGTTACCAAACTTAGTATGGTAGTAGAGAAGATCTTTCTTATCCCCCCAATGCTTTAAGAATACATAATCTAATGCTTCAATATCTGTTATACATCTCAGGGTCAATTCTCTGAACCATTTCCTAGCCTCTCCATCTACGCTTTGGATAAATACTCTCATCCATACATCATCTTCACTATCTAGATTATCAGCAAAGCTATAGAATGATTCAAGATGTTCTTCAGTTGTAACCCCTTCTGTCCTAGTAAAATTAGGCATGTATTTGTGATATTCTCCAGTAAGCATAGCATTCAAAGGAATGGGCAATACTAGAGGTCCATACCTAGCAGCTATAAGTCTCTCTATTTTGGTGGGTGCTTGTGGACCTGCCATAGCTGTGGCAGCTAGAAGGGTGCTGGAAGTCTGAATGACATAGGGTTGAGGAGTGACTGATAAGACTAAAGGAATATGATGGGTAGGAGGTGAGGTTCCCTTTGGGCTTACAACAAAAGGAGAACCTAAGGAATTAGGAGCTTTATATATCTCTAAGATTTTTTCTTCAATACTAGTATTAGATGCTATACTCTCAACACGTGTTTGTTCTATTGAAAGATTTTCTTGAAGATGTAGAGAATATTGTTTAGGTTTACCTGAACCTGATGCTCCCTTTTGGAAAGCCTTTCTTTCTTTGATGATCTTTTCAGGGTCAGGTACTGGGTTAGCTTGTGACTTCTGAGGATTTCTCTGAGTATGCCTTCAAAACTGAGCCAGAATTATGGAGTGGAGTCGCCACGAGGTTCATCCTCTAGTAAAGTCACCAGATAGATGATTACAACCAGAATAATGTCCAGACTTTATCTATCATCAAAGTTGGATCTGTATCATCTCCCAGGGAAGCTGAGCTTCAATCTCCTCTCTCTGGCAACGACGCCAATTATGTTATCACTCTAGGAAACTCACATAGGTTGCAGCTCGGAGATGCCTGGTAACATATAATCTTCAATATTGTTCTCTGAACGATTGGAATAAATAATGGTTTGGATCAAGCCAGATAACCACTTTGACTCTGTTATTACTCAAGACATGCATGAACACTCTCAGCCTACAAGGCTTTACACCACCAATGCTCAATAGTTTGTAGATTAGGTGAATGAATGGAGAATACTAACCATACCAGCAGATACATACATAAACATATGATGGCCAGCTACAGAAAGTAAATGAAACTTTCAAATCTAATACATCAACACAGAGATAAGATGACAGTTATCTGGCATTAGACACAAAAGAAATCTGAATGACCTGTTCAAGTGCAAGCTTAGAACAGAAGAGAAATTGGGATATTGAACATATGACAACAAAAGAAGCTTGTATTACTGATGAATGAAGATAAGAAGCTTGAGTAGCGAAGTCTCTATAGTCTCCAAAAGTTGAACCCTAATTACATCTTACTTTCAACTATTTATAGCTCTTTACAATGCTCTTGATTTTTTTAGGGCTCGAGGTGTCTTACTCTATCTCCACTGTCTTTAACTGTCTAATTACGTACAAGGACACAATTCTCCTTCCATCACGAAAACAATAATTAATTCTGGTAGAACACTGCCCTGTTAGGTGGCTGACTTGATTGTGCCAGTGAGGCTCCATGACTATTTAATTCTATTTTCTTGTATCGTGCTGTGTCCTTCCTCGTTCGGCCATACTTTCTGTTAAATCAGTTCAGCGGTCTGACTGTCACAATACTGATAGAGTCAACCACCTTCCTTCTCGGGTAACTGGTAAGAAGTAGAGTATGAGGTGCATGGGCGGCTGGACGTGCCACTTAGCGAGAACAAAGTAAGGGCAGAGTGGCAAAGGACAAGCGAGAGCGATCATGAATGAGGACCGTTGGATCGGAAGAAATGGACGGAGGGGATTGATTGCATGAGGCTTGCAGTCTTTGACAGGAGTGGAAAAGTTCGAGCCATTGGATCTCGGTGGACAGATCAGACGGCTATTGGGCAGAGGAGGTGCTCGGACAATAGCGCCCAGGAGTGGTTTGGTTTGGGTGGTTATGGTTTTTATCAGGTGCTTATCGAGCGGTAAGCAGTAAAGGGTGGAGTCTGCCCAATGCCACTCATTGCACGCCACGTAGCAGAGGAGGAGAGAGAGAAACCACCTTTATCAAGCAGGTACTCCTCTCGCTAGTTGCCCGCGCGATAGGAGTGATAGCCGTTAGATCTAGCAGGAGTGATCTAATGGCGGAGAACGATTGAGCATGTCTCGTCGATCGGGTGAAACGTCAGCCGTCAGATCAGCGGGAGAGATCGATGGCAGAGGGACACAGAGGTACAAGATATCCTTGAGAAATGTGCAGAGGGCATGCATGGACAGAAAGGTAAGGTTTTTTGGGGTTTTGGGTTAATTTATTTAGGGCTAAGGCAGAAGAGGGTTTTGTTATGAAGTGAGGGTCAGGTTGAGATATGAGCGGGATAGAATGTAAGTGGAAGAGTGGGGAAAGTTGAGTGATGGCCTGTGTGGAGGCCCTTTCCAGGATAGAAAAGCAGAACATCTTCTTCCTTTAATCTTCAAACTAGCAGTGCTGCACCTCAGGGCTAACAGGCCACATGGCGCCTTCTCATCGGGCCACATGGCAGCCTTTGATTGGCCCACTTCACACCAAAAAACCAATAAGAATATGCCAACTGACCCTTGCATGGACCGGCACTTACCAAGATTTGATTGGCCCCACATATGCCTAGTTGGCATGCTGACGTCAACAGTACGGACTGCCCAGTCAGTAACCCAATCAACCTTGTTAGTGACCAAAAACTTCAGAACATCATAACATCTTCATACGACATCAAATTGAGGCGATTCAAGTGTCTTTGGAATCAAGATGAGGAACATTATGACTTGACGTTGGTTTTGGGAGATTCTGAGCACTTTCATTTTTGAGCCTATTTTTTATCTCCATATCACAAATGGACATTTGCAAACCCATGGAGACACCTCTAGCGACCAACTATAGGAAAGAGGATACCACTTCAAGTGAGGAAGTGGATGCTACAATTTACCATAAATTGGTGTGTTCACTAATGTATCTTCTGAACATATGACCATATATGTGCTATGTTGTCAACTAGCTGAGCCACACTATGATTAGGTCAACCAAATTATATTGGATGGAAACTAAGCATGTTCTACAATACCTCAAACCCACAACCCAAATTGGACTATGGTATAAACGAACAAAGGGAGTGAAGTTACGTGGATTTATAGATGCAGATTAGGTGGAATATCTAGTGTTGGGTCCACAACAGTTTCTTGGTACAACAAGAAACAAATATTTGTGGCACTCGACTTGGTGGAAGCAGAATACATGGTTTCCAGACAAGCAACATGTGAGGTGATATGGATGAGAAAGATACTTGTTGGATTATTTGGTCAGATGATGGATCCAACTGTGATTTACTACAATAATAAGAGTTGCATCAAGCTCTTTGAAAATCATTTTTTTCATGATTGATCTAAGCATATAGATATCTGGTATCACCATTTACGGGATTGTGTATAGAGGCGATAATGTTGTTGCAGTGCATTCCGAAACAGGAAAAGATGCTGCCATTTTGACAAAGGCCTTGTCAAGAGAGAAGTTTGAGTTCCACAGGTGTAGGATAGGGGTTGTGGATATTCCTTTCTTGCTGAGAGAGAGTGTTGAAAATTGTAGCAAGAAATTATCAATTTGATTTCTCCTTAATTAAATTGAGAAAATATGAATTTCCACATAAGAAGATAACTTTGATGATGTTAACTTGTGTGACATGCCTTGTGTCACCTTGTTTACTCAGCAAATTCGAGTTGGAGGAGTTAGAGTTTAGTTATGCATGAGTGATTGCTAATTTGTAGCAATCAAGGTCAGTTATCTCAAGTTGTTTTCAGCTAGACTAGTTCCAATTTTTTGAGGACCTATTGGAAGGTTAGTTAAGCAGTGGGACTTCAGTCAAACTCAGTGATAATTCAATTAACTAATCAATTAACCTAAGTGCAAGGAACAATGCAAAGAAATAAGAGCGCAAGCCGAGACAAAATTTGATTAAGTCTGGATCAAAGGCCTTCACTGAGCAGAGAGATTAGGTTATGCACTTCCAAGGTGTGCTTAGTTAAGCAAAGCAATTGTAATACATCTCTATTCATTTGATAAATGCAAGTAGGAAGTGGGGCTTTTGGTAGATTTCTTTCCCCATATAAAAATACTTATTGCGTGTGTGTTATTTCTTCTTGCATGTCTAATATTTTTGTTCTAAATTGTGAATTAATGTTTGCATAGAAGTAGAGTAGATTTGTGTCTTGTGATTTTGATTAAAACTTCATGAGCAGTTACAAATCTACAACCTAATTTCTACACTCATGTTGTACCTCAGGAGATAGTTTTTGGTTGTGGGGGAACCAGTGCCTGAGACATTTTTGAAATTGGATAAAACGATTGAAATTAATGGACGGAAGTATAGGCCACGAAGCCTTGTAACCCAAAGTTTTGGTTTCGAAACCCCA
Source organism: Pinus taeda (assembly GCA_000404065.3). Classification (NCBI taxonomy): domain Eukaryota; kingdom Viridiplantae; phylum Streptophyta; class Pinopsida; order Pinales; family Pinaceae; genus Pinus; species Pinus taeda. Next base: position 38,923 of record APFE030829391.1, on the reverse strand, counting down.
GCCTTCTAAAGCAGAATGACCAGAGACTATGAGAGTTGCAGGGTGGAGATGTAAAGAAGAAAATGAAGGAGACCGAGTTTTGACACAGGAGATTAAGAATATGTGCTGCAACTTTGTAGAAAGAATGATGGATGAAGAAGAAGAAAATAAATGAGATTCTCGGATCTGGAACACTTCATTAAAGGCTTCAAGATTATTTTTTAATGATTACAGCGAAATTTTAATGAGTACAATGAAGTAAATTCATTAAAAACATAAACTAAAATGACCGCTGCATCTTACACCATGTAAAAGAGGAAAAACATATATGAATGTTGAGACACATGAGAAAAACAATCACTGCAACACCAATACTAAAATCAAGCTGCATATATTATTCAGACTTCAAAAATAATTTGGTTTACAATAATCAGTCATAAAAACTAGAATCTTCCACCTTTCAAAATATAATTTTTGGACCTTTATCTCTACCTCCTAACCTAACTCAACTCTGATAACTGATTTTTTGAAACATTTTTGAGCATTGTTTTTTGCTTTTTTTTTTTAAGTTTTCGAAATAAATATCATTTTAATATTATATATAATATAATATTAAATATAATATCTTTTTAAAACACGACTTCGACCCTTAAAAATTTACAATACAAATATTAAAGTATTGGTTTTTTAAAATTGAGACACAATAGGTGCGGGGCCCATGAAAAACCACATGGTTTTTGGACGTGATCAAACCGCCTACATGAACACCCTTAGTGGTTTCCAGAAATGATGAGAGGTGATGCCATAAAAGATTTTGGATCGTCGATTATTTGATGAGTGGTATAATAAAACTATTTTTGCGGGACCACCCACCACGTTAATCCTCGTGCATTTTATCCTCCCGGGAGCCTATCGATTTAGAGCTCAATGATTTTGGAGTTTTAATAGGCAGTTGTCTATAATGAGACTTTTTGAAACCCTTTCCGACTGGTTTTTCCGGTCAAATTCGGCAGCAATTTATTGAAATCGCAAGTTTGATAGCTAGTTTCTGTACAATCAAAACTTCCCAGGGGTTTTTCAGGGTGCTGAATCCAAATATGCAGTTAAAAAACCATTTTAACTGCTAAAAATCAAGATTTAAGTTCAATTTATTCCACCGGATTCCGTCACCGGAATCTCCAAAAAATCGCATTATAGACCACTCCTAATAGGCAGTGCTCGTACTCGTAAGATTCTTACTCCGCTGAATTTTGTACTTTTTCCAACAGCTTTTGTTCACGGCTGGATGTGAATAATGGGAAACTCTTTCTTTTTCTCATTTTAGACACTCCTCGGCCTTGAGCATATAATCCCTACAATAATTCTCTGACATCCATGATGCAGCCTTTCTAGAATAGAAATAGGCAGTGTCATCCAACATCGTTGATTCAAAGTCATTCTCATAAGAATCCATGTTACCCATCCCAATCTCCGCAGAGATGCCCAGAACATTTTTCAGCAAGGCTCGATCAATTTTCTCTCCTTCACGTTCCCCATCAATCAGAGTAATCACAACATCCCTTACATTATTATTAATTTCTTGGTAAACCAGATCACGGAAGCACACGGGACCAAATTCATTTACGCAGGAAGAAAAAACTCGCAATGAAGTAACAATCCATGTGATTAAAAAAACGCAAAAGCCACAAAACCATTATTTTGTGATTTCCCTATCGACATATTTCTCTGGAATTGGGTATATGAATTGAGAGGGTGACACATTAGGTTTTCTCTAAAAATTTAGATCCCTCAACGCTATGCCTTCAGCTCTGTTATTGACAGTGTCTTGAAAACTTCAAAGTTATTTCAAGATTATTAATAATGAAAGCTGATGAAGCGCTCTCTCTCGACGTGTTGTACAATATATTGGACCATATGAGGTCTTCCATTGCGTTTAGATGGTGGTAATTTTCTAATTTATTCATTTATGTCATCCAGAATAAATATTTGATGTTCAGAACATGAATATTCGATTATCAGTCTTAGTTTTCTTGTTTGAGTTTCAAGATCTGTGAAACATAAGTCCTTTTATGCTTTCGACATTCATTAAAAAGATGAGGATATTCAAGAATATCTATTTGATCCAACTGAAATCATCAGCTTCACGGACATAAAAAGATCCCGTGCCCGGGGGCCGGACATAGCCTGATATTAGTAGAGTACTCCCACCAGTATCTTGCTCATATGTTGAAATATCACTCTTTTGAGGCAGAAATTCCAACATAAATTACAGGACGTTTTTATAAAAACTGGTGTTTGAAAGAACCCACAAAATATCTTAAACCGCTCAAAATTTCTGGAAAATTTCCACTTTAAAGTCAACATGGGTCTTTCTGCATAAAACACAGATCGCGGATTTTAGAAATTTTGCTTCGTTTTCCTGAAATTGAGCCCAAAATTCTTGGTCGGGAGATACCTGCGTTTTCTTTCACCAACATTTCCTTAAAATTCCAGCAGTTGCATCAATGTTTCTTGTTATGCAAATGCCATCTATGAGAATATTATAGGTAATAACATTGGGTGTGATTCCTTTTCTCACCATTTCTTCATGTAGCTGCTATGCTTGCTGCACATTGTCTGCCTTGTAATGCCCATCAATAACAGGAGTGTAAGGAATACAATCAACTTCCAATCCTACTTTTTAATTTTTGTCAAACAAATTTACTGCACAATCCATCTGCCCTCGTCATCCAATATCATTTTCAATACATTTTCCAGAACCTCAACATCTTCATACATTTTCCAGAAGCTCAACATCTTCCCTTCGAACATTTCACGGTTTTATTTAAAATAGATTTTGTTCTTTTCAGCTGGTGAAAATGAGCTACAACCTCTGGTTCCAATTGGAGACAGTGCTTTGCCTTGAAAGTGATGAGAACCCTAGATCAATAGCCTTAGCTGGGCATAGAGTATGAAATTATGAAAACCTTGAAATCTGAAAACTACACTCTGACATTCTTGAAAACTCAAACCTCTCCAAAATTGTTTCCAACTGGGACTTCTACCCTTATTGATCAACTAAAACTGAACTGAAGAACTACACTGGAAACAAAATGCTCAAAGTGTGAGCTTATTTATGTATAGGTTCCTACCTATGTGCATGACTGATCTTAATAAGGTGAAGTCAGTCTTCCAATGATACCATGTCAGTGTTTGAGTGCTAGATCTTACATCAACTCTCTCAACTTCAAGAATGACAATGAACATAACCAAAAGTAGTAAAAACTAGTCCACAGGAGCAAGTACATACCTAGCAAAAGAAATTGACTTCCAAGTAACAAAGTTGCCATATAATCTGTTACATGGTCATAGAATGTATGAGGGAATAAGTCACCTTGATCAATAATGCTATCTTCTCTCAACTTTGTAGCAAATGGCTGATGTATTTTATAAAAAAATTCCAAACTACTAGAGATATCTTCTTTTCCAAGGCAATTATCATAATTAATCAAGTCTTCAACCTTGGGCTTTTGGGCAAAATATTAATCCCAAACTACTAGAGATATCTTATTTTCCAAGGCAAATATCATAATTAATCAAGTCTTCAACTTTGGGCTTTTGGGAAAAATATTAGTCCCTTTCTAAACATGTATGAATAACTTCTTGAAAACCAACTTCCTTGCTTTCCGAAATTCTATTGTCCTTTCTCCATCAAAAGATGTCTTTATTTTCTTCCTTATGAATTGCACCCAAATCCTTCTTGGAACCATACAAATCATAAAGTGGAGTATCTTTGCCAATTTTATGATCACATTCATCGTCTCGTACAACTGCCCATAATCATATTTAGGAGGACCATCAAATTTAACAAAATAGGATCTTTGAGGATTTGTTTGCAACTTAATTATTTCTCTTTCTTCTTGACTACTCAGCAGAAATTCTTGATGCATGTGTGAACTTTTCTCCATTTTAATGCTCTCTTGATTTGCTTGGAATCAGGTCAACAAATTTTCTTCTTGTGATATTATTGAAGAAGAGTGTTTTTTAAGCTTTTCAATATCATTTTGAGAGAAGGATAGTTCTTTGCTTTCATGGAGTTGTGCAGAATTAATTTGGCTATAACCTCTCTGAATGCTTGAAATATTATCAACATGATCATCAGTTTCTTCAGTGAGATTGTTATGAGCTTTAAAAGTTTCTTTAGAATCATAATATTCACAACAACCTTCAAAAAGAAACTTGTGTGCATAAGAAGTTCTACAACAAGAATTGAACACTGAATGGCCATCTTTCAAAGATGAAATGCTTGAACAAGGCAAAGACCTGTACCAAACTGTTGGCTTGTATGGGCCTGACCTAGGTTCAAAGGTGATTTAGCCAAGCAAATCCTGGTACTATTGGCCCTTTCGGCAACAGTCCGCGGAGCGCGGACTGAGGTCTCACTTGAAGTAGTATGGGAGGGTGCTAGAACCAGGTTTTCGCACCCTTGGGATGTTTGATGGGCTTCTAGAGGTCTGTGGTCTGACATGTTGCTACGCGCACTTGTGATGCCTTCACAACCTGCGGTGCGGCTTCCATGCAACCCTACTTAGGGCGCGATCCGTATAATACCCAAGTCTTTTGCTACATAACTGATTACTTAACTTGTGTGTGTAAGAGGTTATTACAGCGTATTCAGCAATCATATCAGTACGCGTGATACATAAACCAATACAAACATAAAGAATATAATGCACAACAAATACATAGAAATAGGAATCAAATTCTCTTTTATTAATCTTTAATTTTGCTCACAAAATCGACACTGCCCTGTGTACACTCAGCTACAGACTCTACTAGGCCTCTGCTCACTCAATTGTAGAGCCTCTTCCTACTACTATGACCCAGTACACTTAGAATCCTACTCTAAGCTCGAACCATTCCTTTGTTACTTACTCAATCATCAACTATCTTTACAACTTAGAGCCTCGCTCTATTTATACAATCCTATGGTCCGCAGACCATGGGTAGGCTGACATGACTTTACATTACATTACATTACTTTAGGGCGAACATCCCTATGACTAAACTTCTACTTCGTGCTCTATGCCCGCAATTCGTGGAGGCTTACAAAACCTTTGACCAAAATTTGGGCTTTGAGCTCCAAAACCAACTATGGGGGGGATTCCATGCCCAACAGGCCCCCAACACAATCATCGTGACTCATCTCGAGTCACTCTGCTGGTGCGATGATCTTAGCAGACAACCCCTCCCACTGTTCCTGTACTGCCCAAAGGTTCGTGATGCATTGCTCCATTGTTTGCTGGACCTGCTACATGCACTCTTCTGTTACTTCCTTTTATTATCTCTCATGGCCATACCACTCTTGAGCATCATGTTTACATTTGGGTCTTCTTCGCGCGGTTCAGACCTCATCATTTGTAAATTCTGGGTCGGAGGGGGTTGGAGTACCCCTTTTCGTGCATCTTCACTATCAATGAAAGGCAATCTTCTGCCTCATAATCAAACTAATTATAGTACCAACATGATATCCTAGTCGGGTTCGTACAATCGCGGGCATAATGCTTTCGCCCTTTGCAATTGTAACAAATTATCTGTCCGCGACCCCTTCTTGGTCCCATTCCACCTCGACCCCAACCGCACTCCTGAAACCCAGCACTCGCCATCCCTGCATTTGGGTCGAGGGCTCACGTTTCAGTCTGCACCCTATAGGCAACAGTATGATCCATCATTAGTTCATAGCTTCGGCAGGTGCATTCGTCATGGCCTACTGACCTGTAGAAATTACAAAACAATTGCTGGGACGTCTGCGTATACTTCTGCAACAGATGACAATTATATATGGTATGTTTTCCTCCTATGTGGCAGATCACGCACCATAATGCAGACGCCGCGCTCAGCCCCACCTGTGCCTCCGATCTTAATGGCATTAGCTCTCCCCTTGCCAAGTAATTCGTGAACACTGGATAGTGGTCCTTGTTGTACCCTTGGCCTTTGGATTTTATGCACCATACTTCCTCGCGAACTTCCGACCGAGTTGTCTTATCTTGTTTCAAACTTGGCATCTCCAGACACAGATTCTGCAGCTGCGCGTGGATTTGTTGGACTCCCAACCTAGGGTCTTGTATAGGGGTTCTATGCAATCTTATTGCCATCTCTAACACTTCGACCGTGGTGGAAAGTTTTTGCTTTGATAGCATCATCCTTAAGTGTGGCATAAGTGAGGCCACAAACCATGCGCAATGTTGTGCATCTGTTAACGTCATATTGGCTTCACGGATCGTACTATTTAGCCTTTGGTCCAGGTCCCAGGGGGTCTTGCTTGGGAGCATCACAATCTCCTTAAACCCGATGATTGATTGTGTCTCTAATTTTGGCCTGCTAAATTTCTTGTTCAACGTGGTCTGGATCTCTACAATTCCTGCGTTCGGGTGGTCATTGGAATGTTTGATATACCATGTTAATGCACGATCCTGCAGTGCGCTTACCAGCGTAGCCTTTTTAATATTATCATCCACAACGCCTTGTGCTTCCCATACTACTCTTACCATGAACCAGAATTGGTCAGGATCTTCATTTCCTACTCCTATAAACACTGACAGTTTGATTGCACTTGCCATATTGAGCTGTGGTGGTGGCGGAGGTAGAGTGGGTGGAGATGGAAGTGAGGAGGGTGAAATGGGTGGCAGTGTGGGTGGAGGTGGTAAACATGGAATTCTCTGTTTTATCAAACTGACCGCGCTTCTCGGAGAGACTTTTGCGAGCTCCTCCTTGCTTTCCTGCGAGGGTGAAATTAAGGGACTGTTTTCCAACTCCTCACTACTTTCGCTTCTGTCGATCTTTCCGCTTCGCGTAGTCCCAAACATTAATTTTATTCACATAACCCACTTTTCACACAATAGCATCTTAATCCAAGTGTTCAAATATTTAATATACTTACCTCACGGTCCCTTGAGAAAACATCGCTCTACCTCACTGTAGCTGACAGTCGTGTCTATTGCAAACTCAATGATAAATCCTCCTATTATTAGGTCGAGTTAGTGGTCCACAACTCGCGCTCTCTTATCTTCTGAGGCTTCTAGTCTGTGCACTAGTTCCGAAGTCCACACTATTGATTTGTCGAGCCTACACCTTCCCTGGTTGTCTGCTAACTTCACGATCCATTCATACAGCTCAGACGGAAAAGATGCAAAGAAAATTTCGTGGATTTCAGTGTACAAGTAGCGATCCAACCACTGTTCCTTAGATACTCGCAAATTTCTGTTTTTGTGCGCCGCGAACTAGTGAATCTTCTTGTCCAACCACTCTTCAATTTTTTTCTTTGTAGGATTCCAGTGGCACAACATCAGACATCCTTTATGTAGATCCCAATCCTGAAAATGAAACCGTTTATTGGCTTGTATGGGCCTGACCCAGGTTGAAGGTGATTTAGTCAAGCAAATCCCAATACTACTGGTCCTTTCGGCAATAGTCCGCAGAGTGCGGACTGAGATCTCACCCGAAGTAGTATGGGAGGGTGCTAGAACCAGGTTTCCATACCCTTGGGATGTCTGATGGGCTTCTGGAGGTCTGCGGTCTGACCTGCCACTACGCGCACTTGCGATCCCTTTGCAACTTGCAGTGTGGCTTCCGCACAGCTCTACTCGGAGCATGATCCATATAATACCCAAGTCTCTTACTACTTAACCATTTACTTAACTTGTGTGTGTAAGAGTTATGGTTATTATAGCATATTTAACAATCATATCAGTGCGCGCGATACATAAACCATTATGAACATAAGGAAGATAATGCATAGCAAATACATAGAAATAAGAATCAACTTCTCTTTTATTAATCTTTAATCTTGCTTACAAACTCGACACTGCCCTACACACTCAGCTGTAGGGGTTCGTGCACTCAGCTGCGAACTCTACTAGGCATCTGCAGACTCAGTTGCAGAGCTTCTTCCTACTACTACGACCCAATACACTTAGAATCCTACTCTAAGTTCAAACCATTCCTTCGTTACTTACTCTATCATCAACTATCTTTACAACTTAAAGCCTCGCTCTATTTATACAATCCCATGGTCTGCAAATCATGGGTAGGTCAACATGACTTTACATTACATTACATTACTTTAGGGCAGACAACCCTATGACTTAACCTCTACTTTGCGCTTCGCGCCCACAATTTGTAGAGACTTATAAAACCTTTGACCAAAACTTGGGCTTTGAGCCCCAAAACCTGTTGTGGGAGGATTCCATGCCCAACACAAACCCTAGCTTTCTAGTTCAAAGAATACATGAATATCTTCATCTTCACATCTTCATGAATGATACTCTGTTGCTCCATCCATTCATGAAATCTTCTAAGATGTTGAATTGGACTTTTTTCTGCATGTCCACTAAATCTTGGAAGATACTTATTCTGCTCATGAAATGTAGGCATATGATGAGGATAGCCAGTGATCCTAGTAAAATCTAGTGGGGCAAAATTATTGGCTAAGAATGCAGGGAAAGCCATTAAATCCGAGAATATAAAACTCCAAAGTGAAGATCATAGGTGAGAATGTACATCCAACTGCTAAAACTTGTCACCCTCAAGAATCAGCTTCAAAATTAATAAAACCCAGGGAAAAATAACTTCGAGTCTTCATTCCTCGGCAACGATGCCAAAAAATGTTATACCTCGGGAGAGTTCTTGGCTGTGGGGGAACTAGTGCTTGGGACATTTTGAGATTGAATACAAATATTGAAATTAATGGCCGGAAGTACAAACCGTAAAGGCTTGTAACCCAAAGTTCTGGTTTTGAAACCCTAGCCTTCTAAAGCAGAATGGCCAGAGACTATGAGAGTTGTAGGGTGGAGATGTAAAGCATAAAATGAAGGAGACATAGTTTTGGCTCAGGTAATTAAGAATATATGCTGCAACTCTGTAGAAAGAATGATGGATGATGAAGAAGAAAATGAATGAGATTCCCGGATGTGTAGCACTTCATTAAGGGCTTCAAGATTAAGTTTTAAACAAAATTTTAATAAGTACAACGAAGTAAATTCATTAAAAACATAAACTAAAAACTAATTGCATCTTACACTGTCTAAAAGAAAAAAAACATATATGAGTGTTAAGACACATGAGAAAATAATCACTACAACATCAATCTGAAATCAAATTGCATATATTATTTAGGCTTAAAAAAAATTCTAATTTACAATAATCACACATGAAGACCAGATTCCCACAACCTTTCAAAATATAATTCTTGCACCTTTATCTCTGCCTCCTCATGTAACTGTGATAACTGATTTTTTAAAGCAGTTTTGGGGCATTGTTTCTTGCTTCTTCGTTTTTTTAAAAGGCTTTTCAAATAAATATTATTTTATTATTATTATATATATTTTATTATATATAATATATTAAATATAATCACTTTTTAAAACAAGACTTCGTCTCTTAAAAATTTACAATACAAATATTAAAATATTGGTTTTTTCAAATTGAGGCACAATAGGTGCGGGGCCCCATGAAAAACCACATGGTTTTTGGACATATGCTGTAAAGATTTTGGATGGTCGACTATTTGAGGAGTGATAGAATAAAACTATTTTGCGGGACCACCCACTACGTTAAGGCTCTGCATTTTATCCTCCAGGGAGTCCATTGATTTAGAGCTCAAGGATTTTGGAGCTTTAATAGTGCTGGTACTCCTAAGATTCTTACTCCGTTGATTTTTGTACTTTTTCCGACAACTTTTGTTCACTGCTCGAATGTAAATAATGGGTAACTCTTTTTTTTCTCATTTTAGACACTCCTCGGCCTCAAGCATATAATCCTGACAATAATCCTCTAACATCCATGATGTAGCCTTTCTAGATTAGAATAATCAGTGTCATCCAACATGGTTGATTCAAAGTCATTCTCATAAGCATGGTTACCCATCTCAATCTCCACAAAGATGCCCAGAACATTTTTCAGCAAGGCTCGATCAATTTGTTGTCCTTCACGTTCCCTATCAATCAGAGTAATCACAACACCCCTTACATTATTCTTGGTAAACCAGATCACGGAAGCACATGGGACCAACTTCATTTAGTCCAAGAAGAGAACAACTTGCAGTGAAGTAACGATCCAAGTAATTAAAGAAACATTAAAGCCGTAAAACCATTATTTTGTGATTTCCCCATCGACGTATTTTCTGGAATTGGGTATATGAATTGAGAGGGTGACACATTAGGTTGCCATTAAAAATTTAGATCCCTAAACGCTATGCCTTCAACTCTGCTATTGATAGTCTTGAAAACTTCAAAGTTATTTCAAGATTATTAATAATAAAAGCTGATGAAGCTCTCTCTCTCGACGTTTTGTACCATATATTGGACCATATGAAGTCTTCCATTGCGTTTTGATGGTGGTAATTATCTAATTTATTCATTTATTTCATCTAGAATAAATATTCGATTTCAGAACATGAATTGAAAACTGCGCAGCTAACAAATTCTTTTTATTCAGCTTAACACTTTCTTTTTATTCAGTTTAACACAATTGAGGAGTGTTTAAAATGGTGGAGCAATCAGAGGAAGTACAAAAGGTTGTTCACTTTGATTGTTTTCTGAGAAATTTGGAAAAATAGGAACCAACTGTAGGAGAAAACATAATATATGATTTCATAGAGCAGTGGGTTGTAGCAGATCAGAAAGTAGATAGTAGGGAAAAAAAAAAGAAAGAGAAGGGGAACTTTTAGATCAACAATTACCCAGGGGTTTTTTTTGACGGGGCATATCAAAGAGGAAGATGTGGGAGCGTTTCTGCTTAAAGATGTTAGAAGAACAAGAGTTGTAGGTAGACTAGTATGGGGGAGAAGAAACAATCATGAAGGCAGAAGCTATTGCTCTATGGGGTTTATTATGGTATATTAAGTATTTGGATATCTCTTGAGTACAAATTTTTGGGGATTCCAAATGCTTAATAAATATATTAATGAAAAGAACAATATCCAACAAGTCTCCCTACAAGGCTGAGACGGATAAAAAACATATAGAATTCCTTTCAGAACCCATGCATTCAGAGCATCAACAGGACACATAACAAAATTGCGGATGATTTATCCAAAAAAAGACTAATAGCCTTAGAAGAAGATATGCATATCATGATCAAATTGGGAGAAGACAAGACAAAGGTAGAAAGTCTAACGCTGTCCGGATAGGACACTGAAGACCTTATAAAAAAAGTAGAACTCCAATGCAGATAAGTTCATAAAGAACCCTATTTCTTTTTGTTTTTGTTTAAAATTCTGTACAGATTTTGTTTCAGCTACTGTAAAGAAAACACATGTGAAATATCTACTGTATGGTAGTGATTTGCAGAATATGTAAATGTCCTGAGGCACATCTAAAACTTATACCATCTCTTTGAAATTCAGTGATATATTTGCAATTAAGCCAAACAAAATATAGTTCTACAATTATTGCAAATTGTAGTTTACAGTTCTGTTGTATGTATGTAGAATATTTTCTATCCGGTGTAGTCATATTATGGATACCACAGGATTTATGAAAACTATTTGTCCTTCATAATTCTGTACGGTTTTTAACCTAATATAAAACGGAGAATTTTTTCCGGCTTAAAAGAACCATAACCTTTAATTAAGATAATTGTATATCCTCACCTCACAATTATTACTATTTTAACAACCAAACCATCCCTTCCACAATGCCCCTTTCTTCCTTTCTCATTTTATTATCAGTCTCGTAGTTTTCTTCTTTATTTCCAAAATCATCTTGTTTGAGTTTTAGGATACGTGAAACATAAATCTTTTTATGCTTTCGAAATTCATTAAAAAAATGAGGATCTTCAAGAATATCAATTTGATCCAACTGAAAATCATCAGCTTCAGGGACATAAAAAGATCCCACGCCCGGACATAGCCTAATATTAGAAGAGTACTCCTCCTAGTATCTTGCTCATATGCTGAAGTATCGATCTGCTGAGGCAGAATTTCCAACATAAGTTTCAAGACGTTTTTTATAAAAACTGGTGTTCAAAAGAATCCACAAAATCTCTTAAAACGCTCAAAATTTCTAGAGAATTCCAGCTTTGAAGTCAATATGGGTCTTTCTACATAAAACCGAGATCGCGGATTTTTGAATTTTTGCTTCGTTTGCCCGAATTTGAACCTGAAATTCATGGTCTTGAGATACCTGCGTTTTCTTTCACCGACATTTCCTTCAAAATTCTAGCAGTTCCATAATGTATCTTGTTCTACAAATGCCATCTATGAGAATATTATAACTAATAACATTGGGTGTGATTCCTTTTCTCACCATTTCTTCATGTAACTGTTATGCTTGCTGCACATTCCCTGCCTTGTAATGCCCATCAATAACAGGTGTGTAAGGAATAGAATTATCTTCCAATCCTACTTTTTTATTTTTGTCAACAACTTTACCGCACAGTGCATCTCCCCTCGTCATCCAATATTGTTTTCAATACATTTTCCAGAAGCTCAACATCTCTTCAAACATTTCACGGCTTTATTTAAAATGGATTTTTGTTCTCTTCAGCTAGTGAAAATGAGCTACAACAACTCATAAGCTATATAGCTATATATAGCTTTTCATAAGCTAAGCTATATATAGCTTTTCATAAGCTATATATAGTTATATATATGCTATTGTATAGTATAATTTTTTTTTCCCAAATCTAATATGATCAACTTAACCATTTAAGGATAAATTATGCCCTAAGTTTGCTAGGCTACAATATGGTGTCACAGATAAATCTGTAGAAAGGGAGTTAAAACTCATTTTTTTTTTATGCTCTGAGCTATTATATTAAACACTTAAAATACTTGATCGTGTGTTTAAGGTAAAAATTCAAATAGCTCGATCTGATCGAGCCCATAACATGGTTAAACAATGGCTCGATCAAGCCACTTTTTTTTGTTCATTCCCATGATGTATTGGCGGGAAATTTGAAAGAAAATGTCTCAATTGAGCCCCTAACCTTGGGTTACACAAGTGCTCAATTGATCATTTGTTTTAATACTTGATCGAGAAATCTTTAAGCCCTCAAATAGCATGATCGAGGCCTCAAAGATTGCTCGATTAAGTGCTTAAAAAGGCTCAATCAAGCTACTTTTTTCCACCGACAACGCGCCTTCTCTTGCCAAAAAGTGTAACCGAACTCCATGCATAGTCCCTTAAACAAGTCAAAATATTTTCTTGAACTACCCTTATAGCCTGAATAGAGTACCAGACTCTTGAATCCTCATTCTTACATGACCATTTCCCTTCTAAAATAAGCTATACAAAGTTCCAAGGTATTCGTAGAGTCCGTATTTTTATGGTCCCAATTTCTATTATATTGTTAGTATTTTGATGCATGTAAGTTACACCTTAAGAATATTTCATTCCAAAGAGTAAAATCTCTATATAATACTATAACACCAAGAGCATAGTTTGATCCTGGGTCTCCCATAGATTAGGACTGGGAGTCACTGATTCACCATGTAATTAAAAAAAAATAAAATCTCTATACAATACTAGAAACGGAGGTCATATTTCATTTAAGAAAAATATCTATATTAATAAAACAAGTGAGCTATAAGCCCTACCTCGTTTAGAGATAAAAAGGATATTTCCATACTTTGAGGATTAAGTATCCCATGAAAGGAGACAATTAGAACTTGAATAAGAGGATAAGGAAAGAAAAAGACATATAAAAGAGAAGAAATTAATAATATATAGAATGGGAGTCCAAAATGATTAGAGAGTCAACTTTACAATCCCTCGAGAAATATTATAATAAAGTTATTGAAGAACCAAGAGGAAATTTTCTAGAGTTAAACGTAAAATATGTCTCTCAACACACACTAAAGATCATTCGAGGGAAGAGAACTTCTCAACACACACTAAAGATCATTCGAGGGAAGAGAACTTTTGGGGGCACTATTGAGTACAAAAGTTAGTATTTTCCTTGTATTATGTGGAGCGCGTATTTTTAGTGCCACAGGTTACTTGGTATCGTTAGTGCCAAAGATGGTTTTATTGAAGAACTAAGTATATTGATTACTTGGTTGATCTTTCATGTTTTTGGGATTGGGAGAATGACTTGACATATTTTTTAACTTGCCTTGTTTTTGCTTGTGTTTTAATAGCTTGGCTAGGGTATGACATCGATAGAGGAGTCCCTAAAGTTATGTGGAAAGTTGCTCATTCCTAGTTAATGTTTGCCATTCAACTTTAGAAAAGATAAGTACCTTCTCATGGCTCTAATTTTTTTTTACTCTCTCTAAGTATAATACTTTATTATTTATGGCTGGATACATTTTTTATTTCTTGTAATTTTAATATGTAAAATTGTATGCTTGAAAAATAATAAGCTATACAAATTGCTTAAATATTTAGATGTACAAATGATGCTATGTTTTATGAATGAATGTAATAGCTAGATTCTAATTTCCTAAAGGGTTGTAAATTTTTTTTTGTTTAATAGAAGTTTTTGACTTTACTATTTTGTGTAAATGGAAGCTCACAATTATGTGTTGCTTGTTATTTATTTAGAATAACTTTGCAAATGTGATATGGTTGCATAGAGTTGTCTCAAGATTTTGTGTATGGTATTTGGTTAAATAAAAAATAAAAGACAAAAAGAAAGTTTGTTAAAATATGTAAAAGTGGTGTGCCTTATTTCCATGCTGGGTTTGTCTATTTGTTTGTTTTGTTAGATAATTATGTGTAACCATAGTAAAAATCATAGAAATGATAAAAAAGTAAAGAGCATAGAGAAAGACATATATAATGATTCGATTTTCCTTTGTTCATTAAGTGATTAAACTAGATTTTCGTTTGGTCACTTCTCATGAATCCGAACGGAAATTACGTATTATATATGTCTTAAATAACAACCAAGAAGCCAAAAATGTAAACGCAATATTTTGATTTTGAGCTAGCAAGGGTAAGGGCACAATTATAACTGCTTTTTTACCAAGAAATGCTAGTTATTGTAATGGAACTGGTATTCCAATTGTATAAGACATACAATCCATAAACTGTCATGGATATTTCATTGGACAATTTGTCAAAATAAACCCTATAAATATATTAGAAAATCCAAAATCTACAATATGAGGGTTTTATTTCTTAGATTTATGAATTTGTTTATTACTCTTTTTTTTTTTTTTTCCTTTTCCACTGGAATAATTGCAATCTTTCATTAATTTGAAAAGTTACATGTTGTAGATGCATTTAGCATATGTTGTATCATTCTTGCCACTAAGGGCATTGTCAAAATTTTCAGTTTTTCAAAAACTTTGTGCTTCTAGGGCTTTCATCACCACACAGGGTGTTCAGTCATTGGCTGCTATAGAGAGAAAAAGAATTTGTTTATTACTATTTATTGTGTATGCAGACAAATCATAATTATGCAGAAAATAGAGAACAAGAAAATAAAACTCATGAACCACAAATTAACACAAGATATAACTTGGAAAACCCTTTCAGGAGAAAATCCAGCTAGAAGGTGAGGTTGTTCTTCTCTCTGTCTATGAATGGTAGTTAGATGCAAGTACAAGGAAGTGAGGCGTGTGATCTATGGGCTACTACAATGCATAAATACTCTCTATTTCTCTCTCTCCCTATCCACTCTTGTCTACTTTGATCAACTATGGAAACAAATGCACTTGAATATAATGAAATCCCTCTCCCTCCTAGTGACTTTGTTATAACACATCTGAATAGCCTACTATCAGATAATTTTGACTTCAACTCTTAACTATAGTTACAATATCAAATATTATAGAGTTTTCTTCACCATATCATGTAGATAGCCTTTTTACATGAATAACAAGGGTTGACATGGTATCTTCTTGAATTATGGTGGTTAAAATGGGGAGGTCAACTTCCGAGTGGCATAAATTTTGCATATGGATACATATTGAGGCAATTATTGTGCCATTGGAAAGGTATTTCTATGTAGAATGGCATAAAAAGTTGAAAAATTAAGGAGAAAAGTTTTACCTCAAAAAGTCAACATTTTATTCCTCAAACTACTCTTGAAATTTTTCAAACCCGAATTCGCCAAACTAGGTCAAACCAATACAAATGGTCCTGTGAGCTAATTCCTCCACTTTTTCCAAATTTTTAAGCACCAAGGTCAATGAAAAATAATATAATGATCCAATCTATGTCACCATATGTAACCCTCACAAAAATGTTGGTTATAACCTATGTGAACCAAAATATCAATAACTAAACACATAAAGAACTAAATAGGTATTAGTAGAAACTAACTATTTTATAAATGAGAAGAATGATGGAATAACATATCATGTGTATTACCTTTTTAGTTGTTTACTTTTTTATATGTACTATAATTTTCAATTTATTTATTATTTGTGTGTACATTACTCATTTTATCTAGAATTATAGAGACAATTGTTTTGTAGTTGGTCGTATTAGAGTAGGAACATCATCAATATAGGAACTCTTTTTTGGATTGAAAATGGGAGTAATACGTAAGGAAAATCATGGCCATAAGTTTAAAAGTTATGATTGGCAACTTATTCTTTGAATGTATATTAAGGTTATATTTGGAGTGAAATGTAACTTTGGTTATTTGTAGTAATGTTGTGGATGTTGAAGCGAAGACATTCAAGGACATATCTTATAGTAGTGTGCCTACAATGTAGCTATATATCCTTTTTCACCTTGGCTTCCATGTTCTAAAATGATTGGTACTCGCACCATGATACTTTTAGTAAATATTGATTTTAATGTTCTAGTGAAATCGATGATTTTAAGAGGGTCATATTTTATTAGAAAATAATTTATTTTTCTTAAAAAAAACATTTTAAGTAAAAATGGGATTAAAAAAATGAATCACAAGACTAAATTATAATTTATAGTACTATTTTTTCAGAGGATGAAATTTATTCACTACTTGATTGTTCACTAGAAAGTGCATATGCTATAACTATGTAATGTTAGATTAATAATGAAACATGAATTATAACACCAAAACACACTTAAAACTTTTAAGTCATGTTTGGATTATGTTAGTACAGCTTTAATCCCATATGTAACAACATATATTTGTAGAGAGGCTTGTTATGTGTACTAGAGGAATAATGCAAAACATGATTAAAGTTATTTTATATGTCTTTAGTGTTATTGAATTGGGTTTCCATAGTACGTAGGGTTGGAATTTCAAAACAGACCCACCTTTCAAATTTGACGGTTTTGAAACCTCCCTGACCAATTTCCATAATTTCAACAAAGAACCTTGACGACTTGTAAAATTTCAAGTTGTATTTGACGAGAAAATCACCCTGTGACAGCCAATTTTCCTGTCAAATTCCATCCTTGATCATAAGAATAGGCTTAGTCTAATCTAATCAATTGTATTGCATGCACATGTTATTTATTTGACCCATGTCTTATGCCTTAGCAAACTGAAAAAATGAATGTCATGTTAGAAACAATTGAAACTTTAGATAGATTGATATGTTAGTCTAACAATATATATTTTCTTCTGCTCATTATTTTTTAATATCGGTTAATGTGTGCTTTAGTTCACTTTGTATTATTTTGGCCTATTCAATGGTCCTTACCAAAAAAATGGCCCTTGATGGAATAAAATATGGGTTTGTTACATTTACCAATATCAGTTTTTGAGATAGATCTCCCTTAATCATAGGGTTCTTAGGAAATCTTAAAACATTTATGAATGTGATGGATCCGAAAGCCATATTACAATAAGAAACTGGACGCAAAAGTCTAAAATATGAAATCTTATGGGCTAAATTAATTCATGAATTACATTATTTAATATTTTATTTAAAAAAATATTATACATTCTGTATTTTCATAAAATGACTTCCCAAATTTTATAGGATGAAATCATTTTACTCTAAAAATTATCAAAATTTTCTAGAAATGATATAAAATACTTAGAATTTGAAATTTTAACAATAATATATCTAGACACATTATCACTTGCATATTGAGAATTAATAAAATTCATTCATTTTTTCACAATTTAAGATAAATTTGGATCCTTAAAGTTTTCCTTGTAGGCATGGGTCCGCCAAAAGGGCTACGTAAGAAATATACGAATGCAATTAACAATACACAATGATTATTTTGATATATATCTCCTGAAATGGCATTTCCAAGTCCCCTAAACTTACTCTTGCCAAAGTATTACTCCATTTTAGCTTTATTATGCTAAAAATTAACAAATTCCTAATATTATGGATGATTGCAGTTTTCATTATTTGTGTTGTAAAGGATAGGGTTTGCAAAGTTTTAAGAATAGAGTGTCAAGTACTATAGCTCTCTAACATACATAAGGGCTTCAAACAATAATACTTGGTTGTGTAAAAATTCCTTGTTGATTCAAACTGCTAATTGTAATTTACTAAAACAATAGACTTGAATCTACTCTACTTATAAGTGGAAACAATTAAACAATCGTGAAATCATGAAGCATACAAGAGAAAGAATTCAATAAACACATTACATAATGATTTCTTGGGGAAAGCCACAACTAAAACTCCCTGCTATATGTATATTGCATTAGTCAGAAAATGTGAGAAGATTACAATGCTTTGCTCAAGCCCGAGCAAACTCTACACTATCTCTATCTATCTCATAGCTACCTAGACAAGCCTTGGCCAATACTTAGCCAATTTTATTTCCTTCCAAGCTCCTAATTCTTGTGTTTTTTCCTTGGGAATTAGCCCCCTATTAATTAGGGAAATTCCTCAAAGGAATTGTGCAATCCATCATAGACCTTCCTTTGATTGCATGCACCACCTGTACAATTCAGATGCTTATACAACTGATAGTACATTGTCCCTGAACTCCAATCACAACTGAGTAACTCTCATATTTGACATGCATGAGATAATTATGAGTGAATCATCAGTTAACTGGTTGATTATTGCAAACAAAACCCCACTCATAGACCTCCCACTAGTTCCTCCAATAGTTGGTATGAGTTTAATTGACTTTAACTCATTTAAATTGAATTAATTGATTACAATTCAAAATAAACTCAACCAGGGATCCTATAAAGTAGGAGACACTCTACATGACTCAAATTAGACCCTCAACTCAAATTAATTGAGCCAATTAAGTCAAATTAACTTAGTTAACTAATACAAGTTATCATGTGATATGGAATTACAATTTTATTCCTATTTTAATTCAAGGACTAATTAAATTAGGATTTTCTTATTGCATTTTCAACAGGTTGAATATTTCGCAACACTTACCAATGAGGATATACCATACTCTTAACTATACTACTCAATTTCCTGGTAGATGAGAGTAATATTCCTAAGTATTGGTCTTGGTTGATGTAAAGAAAGATGGTTTCAACAAAAATATCAAAAGGTTGATGTAAATATGGTTCAAGTGCACCTAGGTAGATTTCCATATACCCAAAGATATGTATAATATTGAATTATATATATATATATATATATATATATATATATATATATATATATATATATATATATATATATATATATATATATATATATATATATATATATATAGATATAGATATATAATGCAACTCTACTCGTCAATTGCCAAAATAGTTGTAAAAGGGTGTTCAACCATGTGCTCTACTTGTATTCCCTATATGTATGCTTCCGAGTTGTCCTTTTATGGGTTGGACAATATATTATTGTGTTTAAAGATGTTATAACTATTTTCTAGCAAGGAAACTCAACAATTTGGGCGAGTTCTAGAAAAGGAAATAGCTACGATAATACTTGTAGTGTATCAATCAATATAAAAAATAAATTATGAGAAATATCCAAAGAAATATAAGCTTCAAAAGAGTAAAATAGGAGAAACAATGGTATTGAACATGTAGAATAACCCTTATATTGATAATTTAAAAATAGATAAATGTTCACGGGCCTCTTCAGGGGGTGAAACTCTAATTGAGCACAACTCTAACATAATAAAAATACTTGGAAAAACATTCCATAACCTTTTACCCATCTAAATAATTCTCACTAGAAAAACCCTAACCAATTGTGATTCCATTATTAATGAGTACCAACTACATAGTACAACTTGTTTAATTAAGATGATCCTTTCACATTGAAAAACCACCCACGAACTACCGAATGGGCCTTATTCAAATATGGCCTTGTACATTAATTAAATCCTAAATACATTAAAGTATGGAGGCTAGGCCAAGGCATTGAAAGTATGAAACCAATTTTGTGATTGACAAAGGTAGTGATATGACAACATAGTAGATTCAAACTTAATTGTAGAATGATTTGATGTTACTTAAGAAAATAAAGTAAGACATAATAAGATAGAAAGGTAAGCATGAAATTAATATAGGGGCAAGCCCAAACATATAATAAATCCAACACACATAATTGGATCAATTGTACTTTTATTCTGGGTAGAAAATAGTGAGATAGAAAGAGTGGTGTAACTGAAATTGTTGTAGACAAATCATTATGGCTTGAGATATGGAAACAATTGTGAGAGATCTCACTACACTAAGTGAACATAACCAAAAAATATGGAACAAAAAATTAGAGAAGGTTCGATAGATATGATTGAAGATATCAAGTATCCATTAATGAGACAACTAAAAACCTCGATCAAGAGATAATGAAATCATGCAATTATTGGAAACCAATGAATTTTTTTTATATAGTTAATGAAATATCAATCATCTTTGATCATAAAAAATAATATGGATGTTATTCATTTTAACTTCAATATATGTTGAAATGGTAATAGAATCTAAAGCTAAGATAGTATGATAAACTGCATGTTGATGCATTGGAGTTGTCATATGGATTAAATATTGATGTAGATTGATGGCATGATGTATATTAAGTGTAAGTAGTGAAAAGTTTAATAAGCACAAGCATGCTAAGAGGACATACTTTTTCAAGCTTGAAAGGAACATGATAGAAGTTAAAGAGGGTTCACTTTCCAACATATTAGGAGATAAGAAGGGATTGTTATAACCTAGATTCAAGGAGTTAAGGCCCAAACCATGAGACCCCCAAATATTAAATGGTCCTTATTACGTCGCAGGTAGTTGTGGTAACAACCATTTGGATGAGTTTGGATGTTGAAGGAAAAACATTTAAAATAATATCTACTAAGTAAAAAAAATCTATCACTTATTCATGTAGGAAATATTTGACCTATGTAAGAAATTGAATTGACTTGACAATTATCTAGGTCCGGGTGTGAAGAAGGACCCTTCCAAGACCTTTTACTTTCGTGATGTGTTAAAATTGATTTTTAAAAGAACATTAACTAATACATATGCATGCAGAAAAGAAGAGGAATAAAACAATCATCAACACATAAAAACATAGGCATTGATAACAGAGTTCGTCCAGGAGGGACTACATCTCCGGTCCCCACTGTCAAGATGGTGTGGGCTATTGCATTAAGTGCCATCAATAATGATGGTGTACATAAGAGATGATGTCGCGATCATACAAGGAAAAATTCCCTCACGCAGGAGTGGCTCAAAGAGATATTCCCAATCGGAATTCTCAATCAAACTCCTATCAGTATGACACAAAAACATGCATGGTAAGCATCCCGCCAACATGGCACAAAAGGGATGTCAAAATAAAACACATGCATGATGAAAACAAGAGTATCCCAACAACATACAATAAGGGATCTCAACATAACATGATGATTTATGACAACAAATACATCATATAAAAGATTCCACATAACATGAAGCAAGGAATCATGACAACATGAAATAAACAAGATCCTGCATCAATATCAATCAAGGATCCATGCAGCATAATGTAAAAGAATAAGTACATGGACAATAACCATATACCTCACACCACGGGCCATCTAAAGAAGTGGATGTATCACTTTTGAAGCTACTCAGACCATTGATCTCAAGGCACCGATGAAAGGAGATGGATGCTCGCACAAGAATGTGGACATCTGACACATAGTTGTTAATAAAAAGTTGAATCTTGTTGAACATTGATTTCTTAGCATTGACTGCAAGAAGAATCACACAAAGAAGAATCAATCAAATAAGAATTGATCAAAAAGGTGAATCAATCACAAGAATAAGAATCGATCATAAAGAGAAGAACCGCTATGGACTCTCGACTTTGTAGCTCGCTGGCTATCTGGCTCTATAACACTCTAGCTTAGGTCACTGCAGCTCTGGATCTGCCTGAATTTCAAGCACTGTGACTCTATGGCTATCTACGCTCTGGATTGATCAAGCTCTGTGGCTCTATGGGGTTCAAGCGTTGCACTGGCTTTCAAGATCTCTTTGGCACTTAGGCTCTTGGACCTCTTCCTCGTAGCCTTTCCACATAGCCTCTCGGGCTTTCTGTCATACTACTCTTGCTCATTGTTACAAAACCTTTCTGAGCTTCCATCACATAGCCTTTTCGTCCCCCTCGACTCTTTGCATCGATCATGTTTTATAACACGTTTGGATCAAATCCGTGCTTAAAAATTGGAGGTTAGTTTTGTTTACAATGGAAGCCATTTGCATAGAAGCATCGGCTAGTGCAACAAAATCCTCGGAATAGACTTCTTCTTATTAAAACAGAAATACACAAAAAAACTGATAAATTCGACCAAAACATAGAAGACTGGATCTCAAATTTTATCAAATCGGGCTTATAATGCCCATCGGTTCTGCGCCTAATCGCTTCTGTTAATAGCCCCGCATATCGAGGGATCCGCCAATGCTGATCGTCTATCATTTCGATCGCCGATATCGGCGATGCTAATCGAATTTGCTACACCCAAGGGTCCTGGTCCTCGACCTTTGGTTTTCGCTGACCCGATCCGCTGATGTTGACATTCCATAGCCGATTTACAAGCGCCGATATCGTTGATTTAACTTCTCCAACCCCTTATATCGGTAATCGCTGATCAAGGGTCTTAAAGTCCACCCTTTACATGATTCCCGATGTGATTTTCCTTATAAAGGATTTAATTCCATTTTTATGAGAAAAACCTCCTTTTCTCAAAGGAACCAAGGCAACATTTTTCGAAATAACTTCATCATCCGGACTCAGATTGATGAACCGTTCGCAGCTCCACGATCAGGAAGATGAGATCTACGCTTTAGTCCTAGTTTGAATTCATTCTGAGTGCTTTTGATTTTTGAGCGTTCATAACCCTTTGTCCTATGTGTCTTTCTAGAGTCACCTGGATCAATCCTCCCCACTGAGGAGCTTTTGGTCCTCCAAAAGCATCAAAAAATAATCTGTAACTCTCTCTCTATACCCTGTCTGCATCATAGTGTCCTAAAAAGGTCTCGATTCCATCTCCTTCACCTTTGTTCTTCGAAGCCTTAAACGATGAACCGACACCTGCTACATTTGCAACCTGTAGTACATTGTTTTGCAAATTACATGCTTAATTGACATGACCAACTAATGACCCAAACGTCCCACACTTGCCATGAGTTTATAACTCATAATCGATGGTCAAGTTTACATCAAGATGGACGTAGTACTCCAGCTATGACAACAAGGCCAACCCATCATGGTTTCTTTAAAATGTGGTGGAAAACACACCATCACTGCAACACATGATTTACACACATAAGGCCAAAAACTATTGTGTGGACAAGTGATGGAAACATAACATCACTTTTAGAGTTTTAATATGCGACTCAAAACATGACCAAACATCATGGTTGCTGACCATGTGATCGAAAAACATCCTCATGTTTACATTTTAAAATGCAATAAGTGATTTACAAAAGAATGACCATGAAACGAAAACATGTCTAGAAACCATTTCTCACTTATCTTTGTGAATCGGTCACCTCCTTAAGGTGGTTTTTCTTGTCGAACAACTGCTCTTCCTGGTTCGCGCACCAACGATTTGTCGTCAAGGCACTGCTTTGGATAGAGCTTCCAGCAAGTGGCTCTTTGATGGCCATTTCTATCACAATGACTATAGTAGGCTTTCTTCCTCCATATCTGCTTAACCTTTTCTTTTCATGTTATTGAGAGGGTATTTCACGCCTCATGAGTGCTGCCATTGTTTTCCAACACTTGGAAAAGGTATAGTTAGGTAAACGACAAAAAGTACATGTTTTTCGATGCCTTGATCTTTGTATTATTAGCAACATGATCATAATCAAAATGAACATTTAATGATCGAAAGTGTTTATACCTTCCTTTTCTATTTTTGATGTCAACATGGCAATGAGAGCTTGCCTCCACTCTCTCCCCGCAATGGAAAATGCCATGGGATGATGGGGATGTTTTCGCATAATTCTCTTTCCTCAAGGATGTCTCGGACGAATCTAACACCTTTGAGCACTCTCCTTTAGTGTATCTCGAGCTTGCAAATGGATGTTCATGCACAACCTCCAAAGGTTGAGTGATGCCTTGGTTATTAACACCAAGTTCTTCTTTCTCCTCGTGCCTCATCCTTATAAGGAGACTCATGTTTGTCCCTGTAATTGGGATCTCCAAATCTCCAACAGACATCATACTATGAGAAGATGAAATCGAAAGGAAATAAACATCTTTTACCTTCTCTTTTGATTTGGAAAGAACTGATGAGGGCTACTCATCATCCGTCATTGGTGGTTCGCTAACTATCTTAGCGCATTCCCCAACTTCTTTCCTGACATACCCAAGTCCTGCCTGACAGGGTAATTCCTCAACTTTGATGGGATTGATAATGGCTTGGCCATTAACGCCCAAGCCTTTTCGTTCGTACCCCATTTTATTCAACATTTTAGAGCCAATCCATGTGGTATGATTTTCAAACACAACGAAATCATCATCAGGAAACATACATGAAGATGGAAAACTACTTTTTACCTCACATGGGTTATGCTGCAGCTTTTCCAAGGCCTCGTCTTTTGCTTGCAGCTGTCATAACAAACTTTGTTTTCCTCTTTCTCTTCATGTAAGCGCATCTTCAATTCATCATTCTCTGTTTGAAGAATATGTTTGTTTTGCTTCAATTCCTCCATGGCCTCTTCTGTGGCTTTCAACTAAAGCTGTAATCGCTTCTTTTCCTCTGTTTCTTTCTGTAGAGTTTCATACACAATTTCCACTTTCTTGGAGATGTCGAGCATGGTCTCAAACATCACTCTTTCATCTTCTGTCATTACATGTTCCATTGTTCATGCTACAATTCACATACACGTAAAGACCGCTCTGATACCACTTGATCTGGGTCCGGGAGTGAAGAAGGACCCTTCCAAGACCTTTTACTTTCGTGATGTGTTAAAATTTCTTTTTAAAAGAACATTAACTAATACATCTGCATGCGGAAAAGAAGAGAAATAAGACAATCATCAACACATAAAAAAATAAGCATTGATAATGGAGTTCGTCCAGGAGGGACTACATCTCCGAGCCCCGGTGTCAAGATAGTGTAGGCCGCTACATTAAGTGCCGTCAATAATGATGATGTACACAAGAGATGATGTCATGATCATACAAGAAAAAATGCCCTCATTCAGGAGTGATGCTAAGAGATATTCCCAACTGGAATTCTCAATCAAACTCCTATTAGTATGACACAAAAACATGCATGGTAACCATCTCGCCAACATGGCACAAAAGGGATGTCAAAACAAAACACATGTATGATGATAGCAAGAGCATCCTAGTGACATACAATAAGGGATCTCAACATAACATGATTAGTTATGACAACAAATACATCATATAAAAGATTCCGCATAACATGAAGCAAGGAATCATGGCAACATGAAATAAACAAGATCTTGCATCAATATCAATCAAGGATCTATGCAGCATAATGTAAAAGAAGAAGTACATGAACAATAACCATATATCTCACACCACGGGCCATCTGAAGAAGTGGATGTCTCACTATTGAAGCTACTCAGACCATTGATCTCAAGACATCGATGAAAGTAGATGGCTTCTTGCACAAGAATGTGGACATTTGACACATCGCTGTCAATAAAAAGCTGAAGCTTGCTGGAACTTGATTTCTCAACATTAATTGCAAGAAGAATCGAACAAAGAACAATCAATCAAAGAAGAATTGTTAAAAAAAGGTGAATCGATCACAAGAAGAAGAATCGATCATAAAGAGAACTACTCTGGACTCTCGGCTCTGTAGCTCGCTGGCTATCTGGCTCTATGGCGCTCTGGCTTATGTCACTACAGCTCTGGATTTGCCTGAACTTCAAGCATTGTGACTCTATGGCTATCTACGCTCTGGATTGATAAAGCTTTGTGGCTTTATGGAGTTCAAGCGTTGCACTGGATTTGAAGCTCTCTTTGGCACTTAGGCTCTCGGACCTCTTCCTCGTAGCCTCTCGGGCTTTTTGTCATACTGCTCTCGCCCACTATTACACAGCCTTTCTGTGCTTCCCTCACGTACCCTTTTTGTCCCCCTCGGCTCTCTGCATCCATTGTGTTTTATAACATGTTTGGATCAAAGTCGTGCTTAAAAATCAGAGGTCAGTTTTGTTTATAATGGAAGTATTTTGTAGAATTTTGTAGATTTTTTCTACAAATCAGTGAGCTCTGATACCATGTAGAATTTTAGAAATCAACTAGCTCTGATACCATGTAGAAATTTCCCACCTGTAGATCAACCCGGTAATGCAATGTACTAAAAAAAACACTTGATCTACTTGTACAAACAATTTAGCGGAAGCTGAATCAACCATAAGCAACATCAATAAGAACACATATAACTGATAAGAAGGAATCAATCACACATAACACAGAACAATTTACCCGGGGAAAGCACCTGTCTAAAACCCCATCTCTATATTATTATACAAGTGGAAATATAGTTCGGATTACACAAAGCCTTAGATCGGAAGTTATCTAGCTCTCAGTACAATCCCTCTGCTGCTCATAAACAGTCAAAGGTTTCTCACAAACCTTCTCCTCTGCCCTCCAAGCCTCCTATTTTCTTGTGCAGTTTCCTTGGGGTCAAGTGATGTCACATGTGTGAATTGGCCTCTTCATGCACTCACTAACCTCTGATCTAACTGCACAAACCTAAAGGAGATGAATCCTCATCATGGATGAGCTTCCTTGATAGGAAAAATATTCATCCAATTGATAGTACATTGTCCCTTCTATGATCTCAATTAGGTCTCTGACAGAACTGACATGCATCAGTTATCCATGAGTGAATACACAGTTATCTAAAAATAACAGTTGTCACATGTATGCAAGCATCAACAAACTGTATCTCATTAATTTAACAACTTGTTAAATTAATCTAACTGAACTTGATTAAGTTAAACTAAGTCAACTGATCCTCTCAATATAGAACTCATCCTTAATTCCTTGATCAATGGAGCAAATCAAGGACAAATTCCCCAATTAGTGGAGAAATAATTGCATGCTCTCACAAAGACTTCAAGTTTGCTTTTCCTTAACTAATTAACTCATGGATAATTAATTAATTAATATTCAAACTGCTGGTAAGACCAAATTCGAATTTTACTTCCTATTTTAGACCAGGAACTATCTAAAAATAAGAATCCAACTTGAACTGCTAAAAATAGAACTTCTATTTTAGCACTTCCATTTTTCATTCCCTATTGCCCAATCCAGCACTGATGCCCAAACTGTTATTTTTAGTAGTGTTATTTTTAGCACTTCTATTTTTAGCAATTTCTTGTTGCCAATTTTCAACACTCCCTCTCAACAAGAAAGGCTTGCTCTTGAACCCGATCCTATACCTCTAGAATGTTCTGCATGCAACACATCTACCAAGTGTGGTTGCTCCAGCAACTCTCGAAACAAAAAAAACTCCCAACTGACGTCTCTGTTGGGCTAGAAACATACTTTGATGCTGAAGCTATACCTGCTGCTAACAAGTGCTCCCCCTCTAACCTCTGCGCTACTGCAACATCTCCATGCATCTCGCACCATTGCACCCTTCTCTGTGCTACCTTGACTGTACAACACACTTGTGCCTCTCGCATTGCTACAGCCTGCATGCTCGCGCTATCCTGGGATTCCTTGCATTGTAGCTCTCTCTACTGCTCCATCCGCATCTGTCTCTTCCCAATCAGTCAGTTCGTGCTACTCCACATCGAAGCTCCCATAGCAAGGTCTCATCCAAGAGGTTGGGTACCTTAAGGATCCTGCCCCTCCTCCATGGGAAGATCACTCCACATCGCCCCACCTCCTGCCTGGAGGTATGGCTGCATGTAATCCCTCTGCTCACCTGGCTCGAAGTTCCCCCTACTGGAGATCTCT
Organism: Pinus taeda; assembly: GCA_000404065.3. Taxonomy (NCBI): domain Eukaryota; kingdom Viridiplantae; phylum Streptophyta; class Pinopsida; order Pinales; family Pinaceae; genus Pinus; species Pinus taeda. Next base: position 10,734 of record APFE030829391.1, on the reverse strand, counting down.
GCATGATTAGATGTCTCTACTCGATCTTCTCTCAGCTTCCCCCGTTGTAGCTGCTCCACAACCTCCTGAAACTGCTGCACCAATCGTGGCTCCTCCATAATTGTTTGAGACTTATTTTGGCTCTGCGTGTTGAGAGGTAATTTACTCTCCCGCTCAACCACCAAGTATCTAACCTTTGCCTTGATCCTCAAGGCTTTGCATGCATCTTGTACCTCAAGTGCATACAGGTTCTTGGCTAGCACACCAATCTATTTCCACTTTCCCGCCATCACGAAATTTTCTAGAAAAAGAGCTGATTTTAAATCACTGATATCTCCCTCATCCGAACTCCAATTCAACTGATTTTTTTTTTTTTTGGGTACTTTTCTACAAGGAATCCAAATATGCTATTTATTTCTAAAAATTTTCTACATAAATTTTTAGATATGCTCTGCAAACTCTCGACAGAAAACTCAAAACTTTGAAATCTCCTCTCAGTATATTGTTCTCTCCTTGATCACTTGTGCTCTAATACCATGTAGAATTTTGTAAAATTTTTCTACAAATTAGCTAGCTCTGATGCCATTTAAAATTTTACAAATCAGCTAGCTCTGATACCATGTAGAAATTTCCCACCTATAGATCAACTGGTAATGCAATGTACTAAAGCAAAACACTTGATCTACTTCTACAAACAATTTAGCGGAAGCTTAATCAACCATGAGCAACATCAATAAGAACACA
>APFE030829387.1:0-10745 GCA_000404065.3 Pinus taeda | reverse complement strand
CACCAGATCCACTCTGCAATATTTATGTAGCCTTCTAAACTCCAACAACCGCCTCTCTATGAACTACATCAACCCTTCTCTACCTTACGCTAGCTTTGCGTCACCCTAGATGGGTCTGCATTAGCCGTGGGATGCCCTGTGTCAACCCTTTGGCCCTCTACGTTAGCAACGCTAGCCTCTCTGAGGCTCTGTATAGTTCCCAACTTCTTTTGCGTAGCCCTAGATGGCTGATGTCTTTTAGTCCTCGTATGATCTGCAATCACGCTCTGATATCAGGTTGAAGTTTCTAAGTTTACTTAGATTAGAAACCGTTCATGCATTTTTTCTGATTTATTCCTACCTACTTTTTATTTTTCTTTAACAAGTTATTTACAAATTAAATACTGAAAATAAACACGAGTGCATGCTCAACATATTATAGATCAACAACTAAAAGAAACAAGAACAAACACACCACATGACACCATTAATTTTGGACCAATGTCCCCATAAAAAAACCAATGCGAGAAAACTGGTGTAGCTATTTGAGGATTTTCTTATTAAGCAATATCAAAGTACAATCTGGGTGTCGAAACTGGCCTACCCAACAAAGAATTTCCTTAGCAGCTATACCTCATATTTTGAGAGAAATCTCCTAGCTGGAACCTCGGAAAATCCTTCTGGTAGCTCCTCAGTACAAAACTGCTCTGCAACCCCAGCGTCTGCCCAATCTGGACTGTGTCATCCTCTCCCTATCTCACGCTGCTCTCCTGGAACAATATATGCCTTCTCTATTTCCTTGTACTCAATGCCCCTCAACTGCTCTCCCGATCACTGTTTCTATCTCTCTTAGCAAACCTCACTCTAGAGAATAGAATGACGATCATCTGGTGTACTCTCCAAGTGATCCTCAAGCCTCCTCTTATATTTTTCCTGTTTACATATCAATAGCCGAGATTAAGTCCCTAATCAATGGCTAAGATTAGATCTAGCTTGATCCATGCCGTTTAGACCATTCTAAAACAAATTCATATTAATACACATTAATATTTTATTTTCCCTAAGTTTAGACTTAGGGAATCCATTAAAAATATTAATTATTTTAATATCTCTTGATCTGTTTAGAATATTCCGAAACCCTTTTTGGATATTGGATATCTCATGCGCCCCAACCTCTCCACCAAATTTTGTGGCTAGAGCACATCCGATGCTACCCCAAATCAACACTCCCTCTTAGCAAGGACTCTTCTCTAGCAATACCCCTCATTGAGTATTACTCTGATCACCTGGCATCAGTGCCTGTGCTGATGCTAGGCCTTCCTACCCACCATCCTCTTCATTGTTACCTCTTGTATTGTTGCCCATGGTTCTTCCACTGCCACTACTGCATATGTATGACAGCTCTGTTTTCATATGTGTTGTTGTTGGTCCTTCCTCCCAACACCGCATCTGCACTGCACCTCCTCTCATCATGTTGCATCATGCTACCCATTGTTGCACTACAACTCAGTTACTAAGAAGTAAGTAACTGATCTCCCAACTAACCTCCCTATCGGGCTAAAAACACCCACTGAAGCTGAATCTCCCTTTGCCGCTGACAAGTGCTCCCTCTCTCTCACTTTTGTGCTATTGAACAACTCCCCGCATCTCACACTATTGCACACCTCTCTGTGCCTTCCTACACTGGCGTAACACTCATGTTCCTCTCGCACTACTGCAACCTGCTAGCTCTATTCTGTCTTGGGACTCCTACACTATAGCTCTATCTACCGCTCCATCTGCATCCATCTCTACCCACTCAGCCAATCCTGTTACTCCTCTTCGGGGCTCCCGTAGCAAGGTCTAATCCAAGAGGCTGGGTAGCTCAAGGATCCTACCCCTCATCTCCTGTAGTCCTCCTGATTATAGATTGATGTCTCCCCACTTACACTTAAGTGGTGCGTGAGCACTCATGGCACAATCATTTTCTGTCAAAACTTCCTTCTATGCTCGTGCTGGCACTACCTTAGTCTAGGAAGACTCTCCCTTACTCTTCTTCCTTGGACACTGGGTCACATAGTGACCCAACTCAACACAATGGAAGCACTTGATCTTGGAGAGATATTTCTTCTTCCACTTCTCCTATTTTCCATTACATGCTAGGGACACATCCTCTTCATGTTCCTTAACCTTGATCTCTTTGTTGCTGCTACCTATCTTCGATTGTCATCTAATCTCTTCCTGGCGAAGAGCTGCCCACATCCCGTCCCAAGGTGGGAGAGTCCCTCTACGTAGGATACTCTAAATAAACACTTCCCAATCTTATGAGACAGCATTCAGGGTTGTGCTCACCATAAGCTCCTATCTAGTGTCACTCCTATAGTAGTCAACTAGTCTCAAATCTCATTCAATCCTCCAAGGAAGGTGTCAATTGATTGACCCTTCTTCATCTAATATGACCTCATTTGGTTCTCCAGTAACATTCTTCTCTGCACAAAAGTATGTTGGTACAGGTTCTTGAGAGCCTCCCACATGTCAACTGTCGTTTCCTTCTCAGCTATATGTGGTACCACATGATCCTTGACCCTATCAAGGGTAATGCACTTGGCCCTTGCCATTGCCTTGTCGTACTTTTCGTTATCATTGGAGTCGACTAGGATAGCTATAACCTTTAAGGCGAAGTTCTTGACACAATTCCTATCAAGCACTGATAATATTATGGCCTTTTAGAATGCGAATTTCGATGATCTGTCTAGTCTATCCTTGTCCCTTACCCTGTGTAGTGCCATGAAGCTCCTCTACTTCCCTCCTGGAAGTTCTCTGTTTGACTCCTCTGAGTCTCTACTTCCCGTCTAGAAGTTCTCTTCTGGACTCCCTCTAAGTCCTAATTTGTCTCCTGGAAATCCATCTCCACTTGTCGAGATGCCCCCTACTCGGATCGTCTTATTCAACTACACTGGTGATCCAAGTTCCTCGACTAGAAACCCTAGGTAGCCTCTCCTCTGGCCCTGCTTTTTCAGGTACTGTTCAGACTACAATACCTCACCAGCTCCACTCTGCAATATTTCTGTAACCTTCTAAAATCTAGCAACTACCTCTCTGTGAACTGCATCAGCCCTTTTGTGCCTCACGCTGGCTCTATGTCACCCCGAATGGGTCTCTGTCAGCCCTGGGATTCCTTGCATCAGCCCTCTAGCCCTCTGCGTCAACAATGTTAGCCTCTCTGAGGTTCTGCGCAGTTCCTGACTTCTTCTGTATGGCTCTAGCTGGTTGATGTCTTTTAGTCCTCCTGTGATCTACAATCACGCTCTAATACTAGGTTGAAGTTTCTAAGTTTACTTAGTTTATAAACCCTTCATGTACTTTTTCTGATTTATTCCTACCTACTTGTTATTTTTCTTTAACAAGGTATTTACAAAATAAATACTGAAAATAAACCATTGAATGCTCAACATATTATAGATCAGAAACTAAAAGAAACAAGAACAAACACACCACATGACACCATTATTTTTGGACCAATGTCCCCAGAAAAACCCAATGCGGGAAAAATGGTGCAGCTATGTGAGGATTTTCTTACTAAGAAATATCAAAGTACAATCTGGGTGTCGAAACTAGCCTACCCAACAGAGAATTTCCTTAGCAGCTATACCTCATAGTTTGAGAGAAATTTCCTAGCTAAAACCCCAAAAAATCCTTCCGGTAGCTCCTCAGCACAAAACTGCTCTGTAACCCTAGCGTCTGCCCAATCTGGGCTGCGTCCACCCCTCTATGTCTCATGCTATTCTCCCGGCATAATCTATGTCTTTTCTTTTCTATGTACTCAATGTCTCTCAGCTGCTTTCTCGATCACTGATTCTATCTCTCTTAGCAAACCCCGCTCTAGAGAATAGAATGGTTGATCATCTGGTATACTCTCCAAGTGACCATCAAGCCTCCTTTTATACTTTTCTTGTTGACATCTCAACAACTGAGATTAAGTCCCTAATCAATGGCTGAGATTAAATCTAGTTTGATCCATGTCTTTTGGACCATTCTAACACAAATTCATATTAATACACATTAATATTTTATTTTCCATAAGTTTCGACTTAAGAACTCCATTAAAAATATTAATGATTTTAATATCTCCTGATCTATTTAGAATCTGCCCAAACCCTTTCTGGGTATTGGAGATCTCATGTGCCCCAACCTCTCCAGCAAATTTCGTGGCTAGAGCACATCTGATGCTACCCAAAATCAGCAACATCTAAAGATCTTGAGGAGATTGTTATTATATATTTTTCTTAGTAAAGAAAATATATTATTACATGTAGATAGAGATTGTTATTATATATTTTTCTTAGTTAAGAAAAATATTACTACACATAGATAAATATTGTTATTATATATTTTTCTTGGTAAAGAAAATATATTACGACATGTAGATAAAGATTGTTATTACTACATATAGAAAAAAAATGTTTATATATATTTGCAGTTTTAAAAGATAAATAACCTTGCTTGTCTTTATATAACATTGCATATGCTTTTTATGTAAAAAAAGATAAGATGTATGCTCTTTTCTTAAAAAGGGATTTCGTACTTATGTATGAAATGATAACAAATCCAAGCTATTTTCTTGGAAGTGAATATAAATTAAAGAGGGTAATTTGTGAAATATTTTCATGGGTGGTGAAAAATAAAAGAGAAAAGTTAATTATATTATTTTTCTTGGAAAGTGTGATTTACTTTTGAAAATGTATAGTTTTAATAACTACCTAATGTGTTTATAAGACATAAGTCTTTGTTGAAGAAAAAATAAGTATGACCTTTTGGTTAATTAGAATAAATAAATCTTGTGGTGTTCTTGAAATGAACACAATGGTTTTGTGCTTAGTCATGGTACAATATTTACATAGCTTTGGAAAAAATTAGTTATTTAATAAATCCATGGAAAAGATTCCCATGGATTATCATGTGTAAGGGAGTTCTTTTCAAAGAAAGAATACTTAGTTATGATAAAATATAATAACTTATGCATAGATCAAAGGCATAGAGATAATATAATTCATAGGAATCTTCTTTGGAAAGAATATGTTTTTCTTGTGTGAAAGATAAGTCAATTGTGTTAATTCCTTTGCAAGAGTTTACAAAAGTTATATGTTTTGGTGGGAAAAAAGATAAATGGTTTGTGTGTTGTATATTGGATAGTTTGATTTTGATTGCATGATTTAATGCATAAAAGGTTAACATTATTATTATTTTAGTTCTTATGCCCAAAAGAAAGGTTGATTTTGATACTTTCTTTAAAAAAAAATGCACGAGAACTTTGCTATAATACTTTCTTAAAAACAAATGCATGAGAACTTTGTTAAGATACTTTCTTAGGAAAAAATTGCATAAGAACTTTGTACATAAAAATATAAAGAAAATATGTTGGGTTCCTGAAAATAACTATGTCAAAAGAACACATATGCAGAAACATAAAAACAATAATTGATTATATGAATGAAAATAGAACTTTTGTATTAGACCTTTTAAAGAGAAACATGGATTTGTATGCAGAAAATAATAAGTACTATGTTAGACCTTAGAAAGCAAAACAAGTAATTACCTGCAATAACTGCACTAGCTTTCCTTTGTAAAATACATATATCCCCATGCAAGCAATAATGAGTACCACATTAGTTTTGTTTTAGAGAAATGCATGTCTTTGTGTATACAATAGATTTTGTAAATAGCTCTATGTTGGAAATATGTTTTTCGAAAAGGGACTTGCATTTGCATGCACAATAATGATGTCTATCATGTTAGTTTTCCCTTAGAAGGGGGCATGTATTTTTATGTATTATAATAATATATATTGTATTGGAAATATTACTTAGTTACATACACAAAGAAGAAGCTAAGGGGCTAGCTCTCATTTTTATCTAATTACATGCACAAAAAACAAACATAAGTTGCTAGTATCCTTTAAATGAAATGAATGGTTACAGTGGTTTCCTTTGGATATGAGCATGTGCTGGCGCGAGAATGATCAGAGTAATGTGGTAATTATTTTGACATGCTTGATAATTATTTGTTTATACATGCAAAATGTTGTTAGAATAAGCAGGTTGTGATACTATATTTGCATCTCATGTATGCACATAAAAAGATGTTAAAATATCACTTTTAAAGACTGATTAGTGATTGATTAATACTTTATCTAGTCATGTTACCAAAGCTTGTTAACAACAACAATGACAGGAAAGGATGATGATTTGTGCAAAAGACAAATTATGTTTAACATTGTGGCAGATATTAACTAATGGTCCATGCTGATGAGTACGAGTTGTAGGATGGTCCACTAATGGAACGATAATGCAACAACGATATAGAGAGTGGTGATTTGTGGGTAAATGGTTTCATGATGATTATAATAGCTTTTAGCTAGGTGCGTTGTATTTTAATGATATTTCATTATAATATTTTATAACAATGGATAAGGGATGGAATCCCTTATAAACTATTGAATGAGGGGTGAACGCCCTCACGAGTGTTTAATAATAAAATTAAACATTTTTTTTATTTTCACTCTACAGGGTTTCTAGGGTATATCAATGTTCAATGATATGATTGATTACTAGTTTATGTTAATTTTTGGTGTTTTAAAAGGATATTGGTAGAACCCCTTTAGATATTGAAAATAAACAATGATTCAAGTAGTGAGACTTGACTGTAATAACTAATTGTTGATTAACTCTTGTCATGGCTGCATTAAGATGATTGGTAGTAATGATTGATTAGTGTTGCATGACTAACTAATAAAACTTATATGTATGAATTGGATTTGATTTAAGCTTATTGCAAGTTGTGAATACTTCATTATGGTAGTTATTTCATTTTTTGGTCTGTTGGTATGCTACGATAGAGTGTTTTAAAAAGACATTGGAAGAACCCCTCTAGATATTGAAAATAAACAATGAGTCAAGTAATGAGACTTGACTGTAATAACTAATTGTTAATTAAGTCTTATCATGGTTGCATTAATATGGTTGGCAGCAGTGATTGGTTAGTGTTGCATGACTAACTAATAAAACTTATATTCATTAATTGAATTTTATTTAACGTTATTGAAAGATGTGAATAAGTGATTATGGAAGTTACTTCATGTGTTGGTCTGTTGGTAATAGTATACTATGGAAAATTGCAAATGTTTGAATTGCTACCAAAATTGTTATTAACATTTACACATTAATAAATTTTTCATATACATTTATGCCTGACAATGTTGTACACCTGAAACTAAAATGATTTTGAAAGTGAATACTTATTTATGACTAACATTGTTGATCAGATTAAGAAAGGGTATCTTAATGGAAACAAGAAAAACTATGAAAGTAAAACATTGCAATGCGAATTACAATCGTAAATGAGAAAGGATAATTTTATGATATGTATGATTTTGTTATTTGGAAAAATCAGAATGCATATCACATGTATGTTAGTTATGTTTCCTGACAATCTAGATATTATGAACCCATGTTGAGGGTTAAGTATAAATTCATGGTGTAAATAAATGTTTCTTTTGTTAATGATAACATGCATATGGTTCCTTATGTAAAACACTAACGGAAAGAGTGATAAAAGAGAATTTTACACACTAGATAGTTGTGAAAGGGCAGGAGGCCTTCGGTTGATTGCAGTTGCCTACATGGAGGGATTGATGGTACTTGCTTACCCAGATTTCCTCTCCCTAGAGATAAATGATCTGAGTAAGCGAAAATAGTTGGCCAAGATGGTGAAGAGGGTAAAAAGCCTGGGACAACTCTGTTGATTTGGAGCCTGTTGGAGGAGGCCCAAAATTCCTCATAGATGGAACCCTGTCAGAGGAATAGGTAGGGCATTTCCAAGAGGAATCTTGTATTTGACCCTGTGTGGTCATTGGAATTATTTAGCTGGTTGGATAGTGGAATTCAATAATGGACCTAATATGGTCTCTGTCCAAGAACTGTCTAGATGTGAAAATCACTCAATCTAGTTATGGAAATCAGTTCCCATGGGTTGGGAGAAGCATTATTTTGCTACTGTGGTTCTTATAGCAGTAAAAATTAATTAACTAGTTATGTGTTGTGTTAATAATGAATTATATATATATATATAATTGTGTAAACATGCTACATACTTCTTGACAGGAAATGAACCTTGTGTTCGTTAAGGGGTTATTGGCAGCGGAGTTTTTTTATTGTATTACTTATCTTTTGAATGTCTTAGCAGGGGCTAGGATAGTATGCACTTGGTGCATTTATTGATCATTTCAATGATTAAAGAGCTAGGTACTCTCTAAGTACTTTTAGAAGTACTATGTTGATGTCTTTAGTAGGAGCTAAGATAGTGTGCACATGGTCCAGTGATTTATCAATTTGATGATTAGAGTGTTTGTGTTCCCCAAGTACTTGTAGAAGTATTGTTATTGAAATATCAGCTAACATTGCATAATTGATTGATGGTTAAAAGTATTTCATTTGATTGAAAATATTGTGACTAATATGCTTATTTTTTATTTGTTAGTCATATATTATAAGGTGCTTTTCATGGAGTGTGGACGGGTTGCCAAAATATTCTAAGAAAACTTACATAAATGTGACCATGACTTTCAAAAGTAATGGGTAAGTAATGGTAAGTTGATATAGAGATAATTTTTTTTGTATTTCATCAATTTGAATAATGGCCAAGTGATGGGGAATCGAACTAGCATATTTCTTCACTATAAATGCTTATGACTATTGATTTTTCTTATGTTATATCATTATTAGTTTAGCTTATTAATATTTCCTAGAATGAAATCCTTCATTTTAAAGGGGTAGTATCCCCTTTTGTGTGGTTTAGATTGTTATATCATGACTAAATGTTAAAGTTCCAAAAAGAGAATAACACCGAGGATGATGTTCTCTTTAAGGGGGGGATGTAATACTCCTAAATAATTTTAATACATGAAACTAATATTGAAAATGTTCAGTGTGATTTGAATCATTGCCTCTAGAAATTAGTTACAAACTGATTATAATAAGTGAAACTAATTTATGTCAAAATAAAATATCACTTCAGAACATTTTTAATAACCTAACTGAATCTATTCATGAAGGTAGCATTTTGATTCATTTTTGCGGATATCTCAGAGAGTTTTTTTTCTCAACACTTGAGTCTTGAAGCTTTCGTTAGCCATTGCCTATATTGTGACAATATTTTAAATTTTTTTAAGGCATTCCTTGTTTTACTCTTCACCCCTTATTGTGAGCATTGTTTGGATAAATAGTAAAAATTTACAAAAATATTTAATCATGTTAATTATTTTTATTAATAAAAATTAATTAAATATTTTTATTTATCTATTTTAATTTTTGATATACTAAGTATTGAGAAATTAAATTTTTAAGATGTAAATTTCTTTTTAAGTCAAAAACTTGAAAAAGAATTTGCACATGAAGAGATTGGGTTCCTCTAGATTCTTGGTATATCTAGAGTTAAATGGTTTTGAGCAAGACACTACTAAATTGTTTTAACTAAAAAAAAGCACTTGCTTTATAGATAGTTTTTATTTTTTCTATATGGTTCACCAAGAGTTGAATAATATATACATAGCTGACACTGAAATATTTATTTTATTTATGATTCATATTCACCACACTAACCATGCCCATTGAATATTTTTAACGACCATAATATATACATAGTTGACATTGAAATATTTATTTTATTTATTAAAAACAAATATTTATTTAGTTATTAGTATTTTTTTAAATGATACATGTCAACTCCATATTAAGGATTAAAGGAATTACAATTCTTTGTCATAATTTAGAACTTATTCCATTAACAAGTTCTAAATTATGACAAATATTGTTGAGTAATATATATATATATATATATATATATAATATATAAATCTTATCAACATGTATATTGAACTATTTGATTTATAGCCCACATTTAAAAAATAAATAAAAATAAAATCTTATTTAAATATTATATATCAACTCCACATTAAGAATATAATAAATTATATATCTCTACCATAATGGAAAATGAAAATACAATAATTTTTTTAATTTAAATTACTTTATTTTTCTCTTTAGGACATTAATAGAAAACTATCTTATTTAGTATGGACATTAAAATATTGCATTAAAATATTTTTTTAGTTAATATATTTTTATCTTAAATATATTCTTAAGATGCATAGTGTCCCTGTAACCTTTAGGCCCCTTAATACCATTTGTATGTTCCTTAGATCAGCAAAGGATCCTATCAACCCTAAAGATATGAAAGGGGCATATATTATCCCTTGTTTTTGTGGGACCCGCTATATTGTTGAGATGGGTCGCTCCATAAATAAAAGGATTAGTGAGCACACCACTAATCTTAAGCATAGGAGATCAAAGTCTTCTGCTTTAGCTGAGCATGCGAAAAAAATCAATCATCATGTTTGTATTGAGGAGGCTAGTGTCATTGCTAGAGTTTCACAATTCCATCATCGAAAATTTAGGGAAACTCTTGAGATTGAAAAGAGGCTGAGCAATCCCAATAGAGATGATGGCTAGAAAATCAGTAGGTGTTGGGTCCCAGCTCTCTCTTCCTAGTCACTTTCTTCCTTTCCGTCCCTCGCCCCCTCTTCCCTCCCCTCGTTTCTTGTCTCATCTTTTTATTTGTTCTGTTAGATGATTATAATAATAAGTTAATGTTTACAATTATTTTATTTGATTAGTTAAAATATTTTATTCTATCCCCTTGGCTTTTTTATTATTTTTTATTATTAGTACCCT
>APFE030829381.1:37926-54886 GCA_000404065.3 Pinus taeda | reverse complement strand
AAACATGTATAAAATGTTAATATCCCCGATGGTTAGCTCAATCGATATAGAGCGATACGTAAAGTTTTTTATTGATGACGATGGTGATGATTAACATCCACTAAGACCAAAATGGTCTATCATACCTTATGAAAGTAAGAGATTAATTTATGTTCTTTAATATCTTATTTCTATGATTGAAAGGGAGTGAGAGAAGTGTACCTAGATCACCATAGTTTTACTTAATAAGTCATGAAGGTTGGTAGTGTGGCAAATATTTTGAAAAATAGAACATATGTGGGTAAGAGCTAGGTAGTCCAAGAGAAAGTCCTTTTCATCTTCAACCTTCTTAGTATTGCAAAGGTGACAAACATTTTCATCCCAAGGTGTTTTGGTAATTGACCAAAGAATGTTATCAAGATTGGGGTTGATAATATCCTTAGAACATATTAGCTTCCTCTTTCCCCCTAACTCCTTATCATTCCAAAATTTATCTTTAAATTTGGAAGTAATAATATTTTTAATATTAACCTTATTCTCCAATATGATCTCCTCATTTATCCCGTAATGATCTAGCCAAGACTATTCATCATTATGCTTGCCTTGTTTGAGATGAAGGTGGGGATTTTCGCTAGAGTTAGAAGCAATTTTGGGGAACCTCTTAGATTCCATGTTGTATATCTTATTTTTATACATAAGATACCTACTCATAGTTATTGTGCCATCAAAGCTTCCTAATTTTTACCATCCTAAACACCCATTTTCATCACTTTACCACACTTATTTCCCCATCTATTACCGATCTGGTTATGTTTCTTTATGAATGTTTCACATCAAGCTTACGAATATTAAAGTAGTTAATTATCGTTATTTTTCTTTATTTTTGATGAATAAAGTATTATCGTTGTTTTTTGTTGTCGCGGCTACAATTTCCGTAATTTTTTTTTCCTATGCTTCGATTTTGGAGCCTTCCTTCTTATCTATAGGAGTTCATCTTGCATTGATCTAGGTATTCTTACTTTGATTCAGACTTATATTTTTAATTTTTTCTTGTGTTGGCTTTTTTCCACACCTAATTGATCTTTCTAAGTCACAAGCTAACCTCCTAGCTTCGTCTTTCAACAATTACGGGCTTGCCTCCACAAACTGTGCAATCCTTGAGGGAAAGCAACCTCGATGATTGGAATTACAGAGTTCTGACTTGCATTCTACCTTGAGCTTAGAAATTGCATAGTCATCGAAGGAAACCCGACACTAAGCCCATAAATTATGCAATGCATCCCTTGAACTCAGAAACGGTGTAATGCACTCAGCCGGAAAGTTTCCCACTTCCCCATAATTGTGCAATATTTCCTGACAACATGCATGGAAAGTTTCCTCGGAAAGGAAAAATGAAGTGAAAAAGAATCCTTAGGAAGTAGGGATCCATTTTTACTTTCCCAAAGGTGGCACATTGTTATTTTTAGAATTTTCTGCCAAGTGTAACTTTTCCTTGATTTCAGGCATGCGTGTCATAAACCCTCATTTGCTCAAATCTAGTTAATCGATGCCTATAGAGCTCATTTGCACATTCAATATTTTAGCTCTAGCATTCCTGAGGAGATTAAGGAACCTTCAGTGGAGTTTCCATTGCTTATGCAGGGGAGTTTTTATTTTCTTCATTTTGCTTGTGTGAGTGTAGTTTTACTTGTTTCTCTTCATGGCTGCGGGTGTTTCAACATATTTTAGCTTGTAGAAGTGTTGTTTCAAGTTATAGTTTTCCTTTCACAATTTTCACATCATTTTATTTGTTTTTACACCATTGGTCACGATTGCAGTGACTCTCCTCATCGATTTGTTTATCTTCACATTCATTCAATTTATGCACTTGATCTATCATGATTCATCCACGCTTAGTTAGATCTACATTCAATCTCACACCATCACTTAAATATGCTCATTTTTCACACTTCCCTTGGGCAGATATGCACTTTCCTTGGCTACTTTTTCCTTGCCCTCTTGGGAACTATGCAATCCTAAGGTTTAAGCTACAATATTGGCCTCTGGAACTTCATTTTGCGTAGTACAGGTTGTCTCCAACTACGCACTATGCAGTTCTAGGGGTCAACCTATCACCTTCGCCACTAAGACTGCACAATGCACAGTCTCTCCTAGTCTTTGCCTATGTTATGACTGCGCATTGCACAGTCCCAAGCCTCAAGCTTCATCCTTGGTTATTGGGACTATGCAGTGTACAGTTCCCATAAGCAACTAGTTTGTCTTGCCAATGAAAATTGCACAATCTTTCCCATCAGATGCCCGGTTTGCTGCTTGATCATGCCTTGAAATTTGATTTGTTGAAGCTGATGTTTTATTTCTATGAGTATCCTTCTTTTCCCATAGGTACCACACTTGTGAAGTACTTCTCTCCAACAATTCTTGTTACCATGGCACCAAAGGGAGTTGCTTCAAGAGAGACCACTGAAAGTAGTATTTGGAAAGCAGTTGATCAAGTGCCAGTTAACTTGCCAATATATGTGGACACTCAACTATTTATTGAAAATGAGTCAACACTAACATGGAAGGAAGTCCAGTAGCAATAGCAAAAGGAAACAATCCACTACAAGTTTAGGGAGAGAGAAAGGTTGTTGAAATAATAGAGGGAGAAAAAAGTTTCAAAGTGAAAGAAGATCCAATCCTTATGCAAGCAACTTTGGTAGAGAAAGCAGAGGAGATAGAGAGCATAGCAGAGGAAGAGAGAAAAGCAGAGCTTGCAGGAAGTAAAATTGAGGTCACAGAAAGAAGAACATGAAGTAAGGGAAGAATGGGAATAATGGAGGAAAGAATAGGAGGAGAAGTAGATGAAGAAAGGAAATATGCAATGTCGAGAGAAATAATTTCGATTCAAGTTGAAGAGCAAGGAAAAAACCAACAAGAGAGGGGAAGAGTTAACAAATGTAGGATCAAGATCTTTCTCAACAAATTGAATACTTGATTGAAGTTGCGGACATGGAGTTGGAACCATAACCAAAAGATGAAGATGTTGACCTAATTCCCAGCGCAACATAGGTCACTGTTCATTCTCATCCACCTCTAGCCATAGATTTAGCCCTGAGTGAGGAAGGGGACATAACTCCTCTTGATAATGGTTTGGTAATGGATGTGTACAATCTTTCATATAATGAACTTAAGAAAAATATTGTACAAGCATGAAGAAATCATTTTTTGAATGATCATGGATCTCCTACATTCATTAGAGAAAGGATGATAGTAGCAAACATCAACAAGAATTCAAAATCCATTGTCAAAGCCAACATGGCCTTCATAGGTGTGAAAATATAAAACACTCAGTATTTAACAATCAAGAGTAAGAAATTGATACAAAATCTATAGGGTTCTTGGAAAGAGATAGAATAGTTGTGCGCAGCAGCACAAAACACAGTATTTGCACAGGTCTACTTGGGAGGAAATGAGAGCAGTGATACTCACTGAAGTATAAACAATTGGAGAGACCATGCAGGACCTCTATGAGGAGCTCATGACCATAAATAAGGCAAATGTCTGCTTTCATAGCTTGTAGCAAATGAGCAAGGAATTTGTCAAGAGTCTTAAAAATGTGCAAACTGCCATCACCGTCATGCAAGTATGGAAAATTCGATACAAAGGGTAATCACTTACTTTGGTAAATAAGATGAAGCCATAGGCAGAGTTGGAGAAAGCAAGAGTTCGAATCTTGATTCACAACAACAAGCAACTCGTCTCGTTCATTGCAAACATTCAAGCCTCATATGTACGGTTGTAAAATAATTTGGATTTCATGGTGAGAACCCATAAGATCCCATCAGTCAGCTCACTCATTGAAGCTAAACACAAACACCAAGTTAGGCAAGAGATTGAAGAGTAATTGGAATGGCTAGGACAAGTTGCCACCAAGGAGGATTTAGAGCTAAAAAAACAAAACATGCGGAACTACATCAGTGGTCTTGTCCAGATCAAGATCACATTGCTAGTGCTTGAGAATGAAGGTAAGATTGGTTCCAAATCATTGTACTCGGATGCTATGGAGGCTAAAACACACTTCCATCCTGACACTAGCATGAATTTTGGGGATGTCATTGCACAATACCAAGCTTGGCATCGATACACCGCTGAGAATTATCAAGTGGGAGTTTCCGAGTTAGAGTGTAATTCCCCCTCCTCCTAGGTCCACCCAAGCAACCTGCCAATGAGGGTAAACATATGACCAAAGAGGCTAATATAAGGGATTCAAATTCCTTGGTTACCTTAAGGAATTGGAACCGGAAAAACATATCAAACAAACTCATCCACATAAGAAACAACACCCTCAGGAGACATGTCATCCACTCAGACATCCTGTCCCTAAGTCCCACTGATGATTTGAGCCTTTTAACCCCTGATCACTCTCATGCTATAGGAATGACAATGTCTAACAACCAAAAGTCACTCTCATAGGCCTATGTGTCAAAGACTATGGTTTTTTCTCAGTAGACCTATGCTAGCCGCCTTGAGATTTGAACTATTTTTCTATCCCAGAATCCCGACCTCTACCCAAAAATTGCTATAATCTTCAGAATCCATCAAGGACATGATAACAATGTCGATAAATAAAATATCAACCTTAGGACTAGGCCTGATTGTCCCCAACCGGGATTGACATTCTCTTAAACACTTGGCATCAATGCAATCTATAGCTCTAGGATACAAGACAACACATAAATGATGGAAAGAACTTATGAAACATAACCAGAAGGATCACCACCTTCTCGATTGTACTATTATATCATCAATTAGGTCTTGCATCCATCCATTTAACAATTACAAGTACATACATAAAATAACGATCACATGAACCAGTCATATAACCATGCTCATAACTAGCATAAACCATATAAATATTAGAGATATTGCAACCATTAAATCCACATAAAAACTAGTGCAAAAGTAAGAGAACCTATATTGTATTAATCGTATAAAAATTTGATCAAGTTCAGGACTTCCACATACCACCCGACCATAGACATGGCTCAACCAAATCCCCCTTTCAGCCAGTCACCCTCGTGCCATATTCCAAGCATGAATGTGGGATCTCATTGAACAACCAATCCAAGAAAAACCAAGTTAATATGGAGTTTAAACCACCTCCACCCTCACCCAACTGTGATCAAACCAAAATGGTTCTCCAGTCACAACCTAACCAAACTTGGAATTCCATCCAAATCCATCACTATCATGGACGAATTTTGCATCTCCTTTTCTCTCGGTATTTACCGCAATCTAATCCTAGATCAATATGCCCTAAACTGAGATGAGTCTCTCAGGATTTACCACAATCCAAACCTAGATCACTAGGCCCAAAATAAATACTTCTCCCTCAGGATTTACCGTGTTTCCTACCAAAACTAGTCAAGGGATTCCTAGGCATTTGGAAATGAAACTTGAGACCACCCCTACCCCAGATTCTGAAATCCATCTGGCGAACAAAAGCTCAAAACTAAGATAAAAATCCCAACATAACATGGCATCCGGAAAAGGCAAGGCTAGTCTGAAAGCCACTATCATAACTCGACAAAACCATGTAATCGACAACAAGAGAACCATACACCAACATACAAGGCCATGCATGTCCAAACCAACTAAGAAATCAGACATGCAAAAGGTATCCTGCAAGTATTCTTGTTCAAAATGGTTGATCCTTCTTTTCTTCCTTGATCCTTTCTTTCCTTCCTTTCCCTTTTCTTTTTTTTCGTGCCTTGATCCAAAACCAGACTACTCCAAGAAAGATCTAAGTGACCAATAGTGTGAGAGAGGGAGAATAATGAGAGAGCTCGAAACATGAATTGACCAAGGGCTTGCCAACTAATCCTTAGAACCCTTTTTTTTAATGAGGCCTCTAATTTCTTCATTTTCCATTATTTTCCTCCTCACATGCAACCTGTGACCTTTCACCTTACTTTTCTCCTAATTTCCTTTATTTTCATAAATAAATGTGCCAAAAGTTCCTTTCTTCCTTTTAATTCCTTTGCAAGGCCTTTGCTAATTTTCCTTAGCCAAAACACACATGCAGTTATTCCCACTAGGATATCGTTTCCCAACATTCAACTTGGAATACATGTCCCTTACCTGTGGTCTTATTTTGTCTCTATTTACATTATCACGTAAAATTTTCTCCAGGGTTGTTACATAAAGTGTTCCTAAGCTCAAGCATCATAGTATTTTGGTCTTGTTAGGCTCTCAAATGGTCTCTACCCTATTTTGTTCTATATGGGTATGAGTGTAAATTGTAATATTATTTCTAATTATATTGTAAGTGAAATTACAAGTGTCAATATTGGAATAGGAAGAGTCGTTATGTAATGTAATGAGTCATTTTGTAAAGAAATTTAAGAGTCACTCCCCTCTTGTTATAAATAGAACCTCATAACTCATGTAACGTCCTTTTGGGATCGATGATTTTGGCTACTCTTAAGCTTAGAAGGAGCATGGGAGTATTGAGAGCCTTGGATTCTCCATAGCATAGAGAGAGTATACTTCTTTAAAGGAGTAGGTGTTCTTGACTTTAATGTTCCACTATTGGGGCTAGTGGTCATCAATGGTGTATGTATGAATGGAAATTTCACTTATAATAATAAAATGAGAGGTAAAAAAAATTTATCCATATGTTGTGAATATAGTAGGACTGTTCTTGTTGTATTTTTAGTGTATGTTATTTAATTTATGTTTATGCTTATGAACTATTTCATTTTCATTGGTATGAATCTTGTTGGATGTGTGTTGTTGTATTAAGTCATCAGTTTAACTTATGGACTATTCTACATTTTAGCTTGTGATTCATTATGCCCGTGTGTTTCTTTCAAGTTTCATACTATTACAGGATTCCAAGGGGTGTACTTCCTTTTCCCTTCATGTGTTCGAAAGTTCATGCATCACACTTGACTCTTCGTAGGGTCACACACTTGCTCCAACCAACATTTTTAGTCTTTCCTCTACGTGTTTCTATAGTCAAGGGATAAAATTACTACAAACTATTGGGACTCCTACTCAAAATGGTGTGAATTATAGTTGGAACTTCATATTAGGCAAGTACAACACCGTCAACAAGATTTTGTTCCTAGGGACGATGACGTGGATTTGTGTTTCCTAAATCATACCCACATCAAATCTATTAGGATCCAACTCATGATCTATAATTCAAATAGCTCACGAAGCTATAATATATTGATTAATTTTAGACGCGATGTTTCGGAAAATGAAGATGAATCTCGAAAATTTGCTACATTTTTTTCTTAAAACATCTCGAGTTAGGAGACTTAGGAATCATTTATCCAAAAATTTCATGGATTGGGAGACACAAATGGTTCTCTCAAGCATATTTTCCTTGTTGCAACCATTGACAAATTATGACCCAAACAAAGCAATCAGTTAGAAAATGCAACAACTCCAACCTATTCTCAGACGATTCTATGACAAATAAATGTATTGTAACCATAGTTTGAGTTGTTTTCCAACCAAGATCTCCCAAAAACAAAGGGTCAATATTTTGTAATCTATCCATAACTGTGATAACCTAGATTTGGGGATTTTGTTCCATTTTTTCCCCGTATCTCTTTGCATAAAATGTATAGGAAAAGAACTTGTTGGGTGTTATTGAGTAAGTAAGAAAATGAATAAGTTATCTTAGGAAGGGGAGGCACCATCATCTATGTAACAACACATCTTTTAACTTCAGTTCTAAAGCTAATCAAATCTCTGCAAGTTTGTGGCTTATCTTTGAATTGCTAATTTATGAGCTATGAATAACCAGCCCCCTACCGAGGAGGGAGGGTCCTCCTCTTTACTAGGGTTTCTTGTGTTAGTAGAGGTATTTAGTTGTTACATATTAATTTATTTTCATGTTATGTTAATTCGTTTATAATTAATTCATTTATGTTAATTCATTTATGCTTGCTAATATGTTGTTTCTATTGTTGGTTAATTTAACTTGCATAATATTAATGTAAATTGATTGTGTGTCAGCATAGGTATTCCCAGATTAGTCCTTACTAACTATGTGCTACAGTTCAACTATTGTTACAAATTTATACTTTTTTGTTAAAATAGAGTGTTAGTTGGTTTGTTTTACATTTGTTGTAGTGTCCTATTTAGTTAATGAAAGAGTTGATTTGAGTTGGCTTGATTATTGTGTGGTTGTATGGTTTTGAGAGGATTGATTTCAAAGAGTATTATTTCATTTTCAACATTGTATATTGAGTGTTATTTTTACGCAAGTGAGGATTTGACAGTGTGGATTTTGTGAATTGATTTCCATTCCTGCAAGTGTGAAGAGTGACACATTTTCTCTTGTAGGAGAAAGATTCTCATTAGGAATTAGAAAATGCTAGTTAACTATTGTTGTCTGCATATATTTTTCACAATGACCTTGAAATAAAAAGACCTACCTCAATTGATAATTTATGTTTGACTGAGTTGATTTCATTCATTAAGACAATTTGATTTCCAAACAATAGTCATGATTTCCAAGGGGGAAATGTTAGCTTCAATCAAGAGGGTAGGATAGGGATATTGTTGTTATATTGTATTGATCATGGGTTTGGCACTCTTTGATTCCCTTAGGGAAAATCCCTGTAATTGAGGTCGGTGGTTTGCCTGATTTACCATCCATGAAATGTGGGGACGTACTCTATAATTTTTTGTATTTTCATTCGAAGTATATATATATATATATATATATATATATATACACACACACACACACTTCATCCAAGATTTCAAAAGGCCCATAGAATCATGGGGGGTTGAGGGAGGTTCCTTAGATGCTTAGGGATTACTTGGTTCCGCCAATATGAGATGATCAATAATGTGATAAAGCACTAGCATAGCTTAGTAAATTCATTTTCATCGTTAGATTACTTAGACTAGTTTGCAAGTTCACTATTCTAAAAAAAATTGTTTTAAGTAGTAAATTTATGTTGAATTTTAGAATGTCTTAATGAACCTTTTTTGAGATGATTTCAATCAGGTTAGAGTTTAAAAAAATTCAACTTAATAACAAAATTTACCTCACTATGTTTGCACTTGATTATCTTAGGCATTTGGAAGTTAACTCAACAAACAAGTTTGCTGGAATTTTCTTGTCGCGAAAGAGAGTTCCTATAGCAGTTTGTTTTCAAGCTCTTCCCATGCCCAGTTTCATTCCAAATTCATGGTATAAGTACACATATATATTAGAATAGCCCATGAATGCTCCAAGACCACTTTGATTGAGCTGAGGCTTGGTTAGGTCACCATTTAGTTTATGCATTTAATGATTCTTATGTTTATTTATGTAATTAGTATAGATTTCCTTTCGTGTAATTTATTTCAATCAAAGTTTGGTTTAATCTTGCAAGAGTAATCTAGGACTTTCCTCTCCCACAAAGTAAAATATAATTCCCTTTCATTTCATTTCCATCAAGATGGATTAGATTTTCTTTGCTATCATTTTCTTATATGTGCTTTACATTTTTATAAGTAGAATCATGGAAGGTAGGGGGAAGTGTGCTAGTGTCCATGGACTCTCCTAAGAAGATATGTGCGAGCGCCCCTAGAATTTGAGCCACTTTCCTATCCCAAAATACTGTCCTCTACCCAAAAATTGTTACAACCTCCAGAATCCATCAAAGACATGATGAAAATACTAAAAATTCAAAATCAACCTCGGGATTAGGCCTGAGTATCCCCAACGAGGATTAGTATTTTTCAAACACTTGACATCAATGCAACCTACAAGTGTAGGATACAAGATAGATCATGAATGATTGAAGGAAATTATTAAACATAACCATAAGATCAACACATTCTCCATTGAACTGTTATAACCTCAATTAGGTCTTTCATCCATCATTTTACCAATTACAAGTAAATACATGAAATAACCATGACATGAATGAGTTATATAACCATGCTTACAACCAATGTTAAACCATATAAATATCAAAGATATGATAGCCATCAAATCCACATATAAACAAGTGAAAAATTAAGAGAACTTAACTTGTATTAAGCATAGGAAAATCCAACCACGTTCGGGACTTCCACGTACCACACAACCATAGACATGGTTGAAGCAAATATTTCTTTCAGTCAATCACCCCTGTTCCATATTCCAAGCATGAATGTGGGATCTCATAGAACAACCAATATGAGAACAATCAATGGAATCAATAGGTTAAACCACCTCCACCCTCATCAAATTGTGATGACACCAAAATCTGTGCTTTGATCACAACTAAACCAAACTTGCAATGTCATCTAGAATCCATCACTCTCCTTGAGGTTTTTCATCTCCTTGTCTCTCAATCTTTACTTTAATCCAATCTCGGATCACTACACCCTAAATCAATATCAGTCTCTGAGGCTTTACCACAATCCAAGCCCAGATCACTCAACCCTAAACTGAGACTCCTCCCTCAGGCTTTACCATGTATCCCGCCAAAACTGTTCAAGGGGTTCCAAGGATTTTGGGAATGAAACTTGAGACCACCTTCGCCTCGGATTCTGAAATCCATCTAGAAACCAAATCTCAAAACCGAAATAAACATCCCAAAACCATAGCATATGGAAAAATGCAAGGCTAGGCTAAAAACCACTGCCATAACCCAGAAAAAGCATTCCACTGACAACAAGAGAACCATACACCAACATGCAAATCCATGCATGTACGAACCAACTAGGAAATAACACATGCAATATGTTACTTGCAAGTATTCCTGTTGAAGTTACTTGATCCTGCTTTTCTTCCTTGATCCTTGCTTTCCATCCTTTCCCTTTGCTTGTTTTTCCTTCCTTGTTCCAAAGCTAGAGTGCTCGAAGGAAAAATCTAAGTGACCAAGAGTGAGAGAGAGAGAGAGAGAGAAAATAATGAAAGATCTCCAAACATGAAATGACAAAAAATTACCAATTGATCATCACAAGCCTTTTTATTAATGAGGCCTCTATTTTATTCATTTTCCATTATTTTCCTTCATTTTCCTCCTCACGTGCAACAAGTGACCTTTCACCTCCCTTTTCTCCTAATTTCTATTATTTTTGAAAATAAATGTGCCAAAAATGCCAATTTTTCTTTCCAAAGACTTAGTCATTTACTTACTCATAATAAATCGATGAACACCCGCACTAGGCTGTATTGCCCGACATTCAGCTTGGAATAAGTGTCCCTTAATCATTGTCTTATTTTGTCTTTATTAACTTTTATTAGATGCACTTTTCACGAGGGCTATTACAAAGAATGAATATCATATCCTAGTGCTCACGAAGCTTGGGAAATGAGAAAATATTTGTGAAAATGAACACCAAATTTAAATTGGGTAAATGGATAGAAGGGAAATGGTTTTGTTTCACTTTTACCATGTTCTAGACACTTGTAAAATCACCCTTAAGCCTAAATTTGTCTTTGCATGAGTAGGTGAAAACCAACAAACAAATATTGGGAAGATGTTAGATTAAGATGGATTATAAAAGAAGTGGCTTTCCCATCACTAGGGTAAGCTATCTCATGATGAAATTGTTTACGGAAATTATTATTATTGTTGCACTTGTGTTATGATAATGGTATGTTGGACAAAACTATGTTTGTGCCAACAAGGTCTATGTGGATAAAGGGGATGAGAGTACACCTACGACATGAAAATGTATTAAAACTAAAAATTCATGGTTCCTTCTATTATTTGATTGGGACCAAATTGTATGATTTTTCAACTATTGTGGTTTTTATCACCAACTAAAGTTGGTAGCAAGGTCCTTGTAGAGCAATATGCCACTATTGTTATGGTTGTGATCACCAGATAAAGGTCGTGGTAATATCATTGCTTGAAAAGGTAGGGAGAATTGTTATCAAGGTTTCTATGTTTAGTTGAAGGTGGTATTAATACCCATATATGCCATATCCTATCGGATTTAGAGGTGCTACAAGTCCAAGTGCCTTTCTAGCATACCTCAACTAAATTGTTGTAAGCCTCATAAATTTAATCTTAAGCACTTTTGGGTTGGATCCTTGAGAATTGTTGTGAATTATGATTTCATTCCATTATTGAAATTAACCCATGATTGCAAGGAAATACCTATTAAGATGGCTCGTTTGCTTAGGTCAAAACTTGAACCTTGGTATAATTTTTCCCTTTGTTTAACGAACACTAGTTTATGAGATCTATAGGAAATTCCTTGTGGGTACTGAAATGCAATTGACTTAGCCGTGGGATATTGCAAGTTACTTATTACGTGTATTTGGTTTTTAATTGTGCATTAATTTTTACTTACATTATGTTGTAATTGCATGTTCTCTATGGATCTGGGGCATGCTCCTTATTTCATGTACATTGCTTAGATTTTATGCATATGCATGAATGGTTCGAGATATTGCATGCTTAATTTATATATAGTATTGTATATATAATTCTCTATGGATCTATAGTGTACCTCTTATTTCATGCATTGATTATAGTTTATGCATGTGCGTGAGTGATTATATATATATAGTGCAAGCCCCCCACCCCCACCCCCTTTTTTTACAAGTACAACTCTATATATTCCATATGAGAAACATATTTACATTGTCAACAGTTCATGTCCCTTATTTCATATATCTATTGGATTTCATGCATGTGTGTAAATGATTCCAAAGATTGGATATATGCAGGAATGATTCTAGATATTGCATGCTTAATTTATATATAGTATTGTATATATAATTCTCTATGGATCTAGAGTGTACCCCTTATTTCATGCATTGATTATAGTTTATGCATGTGCGTGAGTGATTATATATATATATATATAGGGCATGCCCCCACCCCCCCCTCTTTTTTTTACAGGTACAACTCTATATATTCCATATGAGAAACATATTTACATTGTCAACACGGCATGTCCCTTATTTCATATATCTATTGGATTTCATGCATGTGTGTAAATGATTCTGGAGATTGTATGCTTAATGTGTGCGTGTGTGTGTAATTAAAAAAAGATAAAAAATCTTCGAATATAAATTTTATCGAAACATTATAATAGCTACCTTATCTTGGTATGTATGGGTAAATAATAGTGTTATTATATTTTACCAATTGATGGTATTAATGTTGCTTTGTGTATGGTTATTATTCTATTTTGCCCTTGGGACACCCTTGTTGAGTATGATGCCTAGCCAATTTAGGGTATTCGTGAAGGGGTAAAGTCATAATAAGATCCAACTAGAGAGGTTACACTATTGGGGTAATAAATACATCAAAAAGGCCATGCCCTATTGACGATATATGTATATTTCTCATAGGGAATATATAGCCTTGTACTTGTAAAAAACGGGGGGCGGGGGGAATTTCCCGTAGATCCATATATATCCTATATCTATATCTATAATCTATATATATATATATCTCTTTATATATAATATAATATTATATATATATATATATATATTATATATATATAGTATATATATATATATATCTATATATGGCATGACCCCTCCCCAATTTTTTTTATAGGTACAACGCTATATATTCCATATGAGAAACATACATATATTGTCAAGAGGGCATGCCCTTTATTTCATGTATTTATTAGATTTTATGCATGTGCATAAATAATTCCAGAGATTGCATGCTTAGTGTGTGCTTTGTGTGTGTGTGTGATTGAAAAGAAGAAATTCTTGGAATATAAATTTTATGGAAGCATTATAATAACTGCCTTAGATTGGTATGTCGGTAGATAATATTGTGATTGTATTTGACCAATTGATGGTATTAATGTTGCTTTGTGTATGGACATTATTATATTTGGCCCTTGGGACACCCTCGTTGAGTATGATTCCTAACCAATTGAGGTTATTGATGAAGGGATAAATTCATAATAAGATTGATGTAGAGAGGTGCCACTATTGGGGTATCTTGCTTGACCAAGTAAGGGATATGCTTTAGGGTATTGAGTGGTAGTAAGATATTTGCACATCATTTCCCTATAGGATATGGGAGTGTTGAAAGTATAAAAGGCTCTCCACCATGTTATGGTTGATGAGTTAGAAGTACGATACTTGATTTGGTTTATTGGTTAGAGTTGGATGTATGATCTTTGATTTGGTCTATGAGGTTATGCGAGTAAACTTGTTGACTGCTTGGCAATTTATCCTCCACCCTTATTGAGATTCAACCATACTCAATAAACAACACCTATATCCATGTGGCTACACTAGTTGGGTGGAAATATGCCCTAGGACATGAACGCCACCCTAGTTGATAGCATGTGGTGATATGCTAGTTTGGATTAGTGACTAGACTTTGGTAACACATAGGACTACAAGGACTTGTTTGGTGTTCTACTATTATAATTTCATCACTTGCACATGTCTTATAATGTTCAACTAGGATTCATTATTGAGCTTTATTAGTATGACCATTGTTTTGAAGCTCTGAAATGAGAATTGTATTAGTTCCTTGTAACTAAAGAAAAAATTAAAATATAGAAGGCGTGAGCATAGAAAATTAACACCCTCTAGTGTAGAATGTTTGTTACAACTACAATGTGAAATAATTTTACTCTCTTTGGATCTAATATCATTTTGTAATATCTCAACTAGACATGAGTAGGTTGGGTTGTCACTTGGTCAAAAAGTCATATCACTTAGAAAATAAATTTATAAAGAATATTACTTTTGATTATAAATATTTCATAACGACAACACATAAATTAGTAAAAAATGTTTAGGAACCCTTTGCCTATTTCAAATTCAAAAGTTAATGATCAACAACAAATTAGTGATGATGATGATGATGATGATAGTGGTTAACGTCCACTCAGACCAAATTGGTCTATCAGACCTATAATTTTCTTAGTTTTTAATTGTTTGGATCCTCGTCTTTCTTGGTGATATTGATGTTGTAGCTTTATTTTTTTTCTCTATGGCCTTCCAGCTTCCTTTATCTTGCATCTCCTTCATCTCTTCTAGTTCTTGGGACATTGGTGTCTTAGCTTCGCGATCTATTGTGTTCGTACTTTTGAAGATAGTCGGAGAAGAGGTTTGGTCTAGGAGATCTGCTTTGTTGCTAAATGAAGATTTGTTTTGTGTGGTATTCAAATCATCATAACTGTTGATGCTTGAGGGGTTTTCGAGTTCACTTTTTTGTTGTTGGGTGGGGCTTTCTCCGTGCTTGTCTTCAGAGTTGTTTCTTTCTTGCCTGATTTCTTCTGATTCATAGTTTTCTCTAGAATATTCCTCTTTGATGACAGTGTAGTGTTATTTTTGTGCTCCTTCCCACCATGTAGATTTGTGGTGGTTTTTTCTAGTAGAATTTTTCTTGGAGGCTTTTGGGCAATTTTTGGCTAGATGGCCTATCTCAAAGGAGGATTGACATCTCAAGAGGACATTTTCATAATCGAGTTTCTCGTTCCACACATAGTCTTTACTTGTTAGGTTTATTTTAGTTGGAAATCCGACGTTGAAGTCCATTTCCACACAGATGTGTGCATAGGTGGTTCTGGCATATTCCTGTGTTTCTCGTCACCTGCAATAAAATTTCCCAATTGCATTTCCAATGGCTTTTAGTGAGGAGAGATTCCAAAGATGCAAGGGTAGGTTTGGCAATCTCACCCAAACTGGTGCTGAGGTTATGAATGCTATTGAGGGATAGAATGATGGGTTCCATGGCTTCATGAATAGGCATGGGTTTTCCCAAAACCAAGGGCCTGAATCTAGAATACATTGTGTGCTTTCAGGATTTTCAAAATCTACTATAAAGAAACCCCTAGCACAGGGGTAGATATTAATTTCATCAGAAATGACAAGCTTCCATACCTCCAAGATCCAATTATGGAGAGCTCTCAGTCGCAGCCAAAAACCATTGAACCAATAGATTAGGGCACTTTTAGAAAACTTCAAAGCCTCATTGAGTGAGGCGTGGATCACTTGGAGAGTGGGAGCTAGGGATTTACTCATGATATGGGTAGGCGCTTGCCCTCCAGAAGTGGACGGAACTAAGCGAGCAACTATTTTCGAGAAGCTAGGAGCCATATTTACTAGAACCGAGCCGCAAAGAAATAAGGGAGAAGATTAGATCTACATCTAGCCTCATAAGATTAAATAGGTGGTTCGTCTATGAAATTGGTTGTTGCCTTTGATACGCCCACACCGTGAGACAGCGGAGAGTGTCGAACCATAGCTTGGGAGATGAGAGCCAAGTGCAGAGACAATGGAGAGTGTAGAAAAACCTCTAACTTCAATATCCATTGTGGGGGTAATTAAACTCTAATTCCAATACCTCTGAGACTTTCACATGATAATCGATGCTTTTTGAGACATCACCCATCACATGCATCCTCTATCTCAAACAAACTTAATTATGGAGTTTTTTTTTCCAGAGTTAATCCCACTTAACTTACTCCTCCAATTTCAAAACTTAACAAATAAATTGTGTGTTATTCACTATTTATTTAGGGCACAATCTAATTAATAGATGAAATATTTTTTTGGCTCAAATATGATAATACAATTTTGAGCAAGATTGTGATTTCTTGTTTAAAATGCACTTTTGAATGTATAAATGGATCAAACACCCTAAAAACCCTTAATGCACTAGAAGTTTGCAGATTAGATAACTTAAACTTATGATTCTTTAAAATCTCTACTAGATTTTGGGAAAAATTGGCTAAAAATATGCTTGAAAAATGGTCATTTCATCTATTAGTTAAACTATGAGGTTATTTAATATTACCTTCACTTTTTATTTTAAATAATTGTAAACCACCCAAATCATTATGTATAACTTGAAATTATGTATACCAACTTAGATCCATCTTACCTCTCCATATTTGTTCCCTTTGAGTGCTTGGTAGTGCTAGAGCAAAGATGGATCTAGGGTGGCTTAATTTTCCCGGCTACATTCCACATGAATACCATGGGTTCTCAATAGGATTACTCAATACTATGGACCATTTTTATTTTTAATATCATTTTATTTTT
>APFE030829381.1:0-34499 GCA_000404065.3 Pinus taeda | reverse complement strand
GATAAGTTAGATGATTTCTTGGAAGATACATGTTGTCTTGGATTGATTCTCTTTGGTATATTCATTATCTCTCCTTATGTTAATGATATTGTTCTTATTATGAAGAGCCCCTATGACCCCAATAAGCAACTAAACTTTGTGAAGGACCTATGAAAACTCATAAAAAAAAATTATGAATCCAAAACTATCACCTATGATACTTTCATAAGTGACAACAATAGCTTTGAGGAAGTTCCTTCATATAAATATATTGCAATCCATATTCATCATAAGCTCAATTAGAATTATAGTGTTAAGAAAATGATAAATGATTTGTAAAAAACTTATTATGGCCTTGTGATGACCCTCAATATTACAAAACTAATGTTAGAACTCCTTAGGGCTCAACTTTAATTATATTTTTTTTTCTGAATCAGAGCTAAATCTATTAAAATAAAAGGTAAAAATATTTACAATGAGGGACAGTTTCCTGGTCCTTATCAGAGAAACTAGAGAACAGAAAGAGAACTCTGTGCCTGTGAAAGAAGATATGAGACCAGCCAGCAGGGTGATGGAGAACATTACAAAAGAGCTTCTTGCTTGGAGGGGAAGCGAACCACCAGAACATTCCAGCGAAACATGAGAGCATGTGAATCATCAAAAGGAAAACGGGCTTTGAGGTCAGCCTCAGCCATACATTATGTAAATCCGAGTGCATGAGAAGAGCTTGCTGTAGAGAGGAGAGGGGAAACAAAAAACCTGCGCAAAAAACCTTAACCTCTCTGACAAAAATGCTTACTTGCCCGAGCTTTGTGGGTCTGGGCGTCTGGCTATGGGGTTTGCTGGCTGAGAAGCCTCATCATCTTCAAGAACTCCTTCCACTGCCCGAGCTTTGTGGGTCTGGGCGTCTGGCTGTCGGGTTTGCTGGCATCTTCAAGAACTCCGTCCACGGATTGGGTGAGCAGGTGCATGATTGAACTGGACCGCAGGCCACAATCTCAGCTTCCTTAACAATTGGCGTGCCTGAAACCTCATCATTCTTCGGGGAATCCTCTTGCATATGTGTGGCTGATGGATTGGGATTAATCTCAGCTTCCTGCGAGAGACTTCCTTCAGGGGATGGGGTGGAAGAGCTAATAGGTTCTACAGGTTCATCGACTTCTTAGGAGACCATGATAGTCGTGGTGAAAGTAATTATGGGCTGGTTGAGGCGACTCCATAAGGTGAATCTCGAGTTCTGGAAGGAAGAGTTGGGTGCAGGCCTCGAAGGGGTGGGCAGAGGGGATGAAGGGGAAGCGGAGGAGATGGGGATGATCAGAGGCGAAGGTGATGGGCGAGCCCGCGGCCGAAGAGCTTCCTCTTCGAGGCACGCCGCGGCTGCGAGTCATGGCTTCCTTGGAAGTCTTGCTGCGCAAGCTCGGCTGAGAGCCAAGGAAAGACTGAGAGACAACAATTGCCAAAGGGTCGGCCACAGGCTGAGGAGAGGAAAGAACACACTGACGGAGAGAATGTTGCAGAGAATGTCTGCAACTGGACGCGGTAAGGTCCATTTTATCGCTCATGAGCACCAAGTTCGAGCCTTGATGCGGCATTAAGGCACCTGCAGGTAATTGAATATCGTTAAACGCTGAACTGACCTGCGCTGGAATCGACGGCATTTCACAGTGAATGGCATCCTTTGAAATCTGCCTGCATTTAAGGTGATCTGCCTGTGCCGTTCCGACAACCAAACTCTGGGCACGTTAGAGCTTGAGGTGGCGGAATGATGCAAACACCCGGATCCGGGGAGACTACCTTCCAAGGAGGTTTATCTTTTTCAACAAGTTGGAGATAGTCTCTGAGTTGTTCTTCTGTGCCGATGGTAAGTGTGGCGGCTGAGAAGGTTTCAATGTTGGAATCAACCCCGACATTTGCAAGAAAATCTGCAAGCTTATTTACTTCAAGAACTGTGTGCTGGAAGGAGATTGCCTGATACTGAGTGAGCCAATGCTGGATGAGATCGAGTCTGTGCGCCATTCTCCAGCTTTTGCTGACTTTATGAACTGGAGCTCCCTGGGAGAGTTGTTTGCCCATATTTATGATAATTTGAGAGTCACCTTCGACTATTAGAAGGAAGAAGTTGTGCCTTTGAGCTTGGACCAGTCCTTGCCACAGTCCTTCTAATTCCGACGAATTGTTTGTGTCCCATCCATTAGAGCCTAAGTATATGAGATGCGGATTTCCGGAGTGATCTCGGAAGACTCCTCCAAAACCTGAAGGACCCGGGTTGCCTTTAGATGCCCCATCAAAATTGAGCTGGAAGAGATTGGGAGGGGGGGGAGTCAGTTCTTTTCCTTTTCTTGTCTGATGGAGCTAGTGCTCTTGGATCAAACCTGATGAGAAAGGGAGATTTGCCAATTGTCCCATATAGATTTTTCTGTGGGAGTCGAAGGGAGATCTTCAGTAGTCCACCTGTGAATGGAGACCTTATCTTTAAGGTACTTGAGGAGGATACTCCAGAGTTGGTCTACTGATTGATGTTGATCCTTGAAGATACGTCGGTTTCTTTCTTTCCAGATATTCCATAATACAAACCCAGGAAGGAGTTACCAGAGAGAGTTGAGGAGCTTGCTTTGATAGGGAGCTTGAGGCCAGTTGCGAAGGGTCGCTTTGAGGTCTCCTAGAACTCTGTGATCCTTTTGGCATCGGAAGGTAGCTTTGTCCCATAGTTGCTTTGCCAGGTGGCAATGAAATAGCAGATGGATTGCAGTTTCTTCCTCTTGTCGTCAATTGAGACAAATGGATGGCCCTGAGAAACTTCTTTTGCGAAGGTTCTCCCATGTGAGAATCCTGTTGTGGGATAGAAGCCATAAGAATGTGGATACCTTGGGCCAGAGATGGGAGTCCCAGATTTGATTCCATATTTTTTCCTTAGTGATTCTGTCGTGGATGATGTTGTAAGCCTCTCTTGTGGAAAAGGTGCCCTTTTCCTCGTATCCCCATCGCAACAGATCCTGTCCGCCGTTTATACTTATTTGCCTTTTTTGAAGTTCTGTATCTAGAGCTTGTATGAGGCCCGCGTTACCTTCTTCTCCTAAAAATTGTTTTGCCTTTTGCCATTGTCTGCTTTTTTGGTTACCAGAGGGGTTCCAGTGTATGTGAACGGTTTCTGAGATTTGAGGACGAGGATGGGTGGGCGGGAGGTTTTGTATGAGGTCCCGGAGCTTTGGGAGCTACTACGAGGAGTCATCCCAAAATCTAGCAGTCTTTCCATCCCTTATTTCCCATAAGTAGTGCCGCTGGATTAAATGTCTGTGTTGTATAGTTGTGTTCCATATGATAGAACCAACACTTAGCTCCGACATACGGATTCTGTCCTCCATTGGTTTGTTATTGGCATATTTAGCAGTCCATAATGAGGCCCAAGGAGTGTTGGGGTGGGCTATCCAACGCCACCACAGTTTGGCTCCCATGACCGTATTACTGAGTGCTGGATCTCGGATTCCGATGCCTCCTGACTTCTTGGGAAGAGAGACCTTATCCCATTTAACAAATGCCCACTTGCGATTTTTGCCGGAATTTCCCCAGAGGAAATTACGCTGGAGATTTCTTATGGCTTTGATTACCCATTTTGGAGCTGCTAAGAGAGTGAACAAATAAAGAGGTAAGGATTGCAAAATGGCTTTGATGAGAATGATTCTGCTGGCCATATTCAGGGCTCTGTGGGTCCAGAGAGAGAGCTTGGCTTCGAATTTGTCCAGAAGATCAGTCCATGAGGCATGTTTGAGAGCGGATACAATCATGGGAGCACCCAGGTATTTAGAGGGGAGCTTAGCAATGGTGAAGCCTAGAATCTGGGTGATCGAGTTTTGAGTGGCTACAGGGGTATTGAAGAAGAAGATTTGAGATTTAATTCGATTGATGAGAGCACCTGAGGCTTCTGAAAAGGTAGACAGGAGATCTTTGAGGAGTCGAGCTTCTTGGACGGAGGGGTGGGCAAAGAGCATATTGTCATCCACAAATTGTTGATGGGTATATGCGGGGGAGTTGTTAAAAGAGAGGCCTTTCAGATTGTGAGAGAGAGCGGCAGATTTGATAATGCGACCTAGACCTTCAGTAACTATGACAAAGAGAAAGGGAGAGAGCGGGTCTCCTTGCCTGATGCCTCTGGAGGGGCGGAAGGTGTCAGAGGCTATGCCATTGATTAAGATAGAGAAGAATGAAGAAGAGATAAGACTGATGAGCCATCTAGTCCAAGAGGGATCAAAACCAAAGCATTTAAATTTTTTTGAATATAGATCCAACTTATGCTATCGAAGGCCTTTGAGAGATCTATTTTGAGCAGCATACCTGGATTTTTGGATTGCTTGAGAGAATGTAGGATCTCATGAATGAGGATGATTCCATCAGTGATTTGAAGTCCTTCAACATAGCCTGATTGCTCTGGGGAGATGAGGAGAGGAAGTAGAGGCTTCAACCGATTTGCGATGACTTTTGAGACTATTTTGTAAGTGATGTTGGAGAGAGCAATAGGGCGATATTTTTCAGGTTTGTTGGCTTCCGCTGACTTGGGGATGAGGGCCAGGAATGTGGCGTTCAACCCTGGGTACATCCATCGTAGAGCTCTTGATTCCTCGACCAGTTGCCAGACCTCTATTTGAATAAGATCCCAGAAGTGATGGAAAAAATCTGAGGTAAAGCCATCAGGCCCTGGGGCTTTTCTGGATTTTAAGTTTCTGACTGCCGTGTCCACCTCGTGAAGCTAGATAGGTTGGAGAAGGAGGTGGTTGTTCTCTGGAGAGATAAGTTTGGGGATGTGGGGAAGAATTTTCTCAATAGCTGGGAGCCGGTTAATATTTGGTTCCTGATGAACTTTCTGAAAGTAGCGGAGAAAATTTTCTTCAATCCCTTCATGCGATTCCGCTCGTTCTCCTTGATCATTTTGGATGTGGGAGATCAGATTATGAATTCTACGCTGAACAGTGGTATTATGGAAGAACTTAGTATTCTTCTCCCCCTCCTTCAACCATTTAATACGAGACTTCTGCCTCAGAATTTCCTCTTGTTGGGCTCTGTTTTGCAGTTGATCTTCAATCCTCTGTTCCTATTGAGTGAGATCAATGGTGCGTCCTTCAGCCATGATCCTGCTCTGAATTTGCTTCATTTCCTGGTTGAGCGCCGCTTGAGCTGCGAAGATGTTACCAAAGGTGTCCTGATTCCATTGTTTGATTTCTTTTTTAAGGAATTGAAGTTTCTTTTGGAATCGAGCCATTTTTTATTTTCCTGAGGGTTGGTATTTTAGCCAGGATTGTGTGACAAAATCCTTGAAATGAGGATGAGCTAGCCAGAAAGATTCGAAGCGAAAGGGTCGCTTGGTAGTGTTACCTGGTCTCTACCATTGAAGTTCAATAGGCCAATGGTCTGATCTTGATATAGGCAATATGGAAGAGATTATATCCCCTCCTAGATAAGGAGCATTGTCTGAAATGAGAAAGCGATCTAACCTGGAGTCAATTTGATGGGTTCCATCCCTTTTGTTGGTCCATGTGAATAGGCCATTGTTTGGAGGGAGATCGATTAGCCAGTTCGATCTCACAAAGTCTTTGAGGAGGTGACCGTCCCGGATGCCAATGTCCCTTCCCGCTTTCTTTTCTTCAGTTCTTGTTATCATATTGAAGTCCCCTCCGGCTATCCAAAGAGGGTATTGCCTGTTTGAGTTGAGAGATGAAAGATGGTCCAGAACTTCTGCTTTTAGATGAGAGTCTTGCGGAAAGTACACATTGGTAATGTGTCCATAAGTGTTGGTACCGAGCAGGTGAAATGTAGCTTGTATGAAATGCTTGTTGGCATGAATATTACTGAGCTGTATGATTTTGGAGTCCCAGAGGATTGCTAGGCCTCCCGAGGCGCCTCGCGCATCCACTGCTAAGATTTTCCCTCCTCGCCAAACTTTTACTGCTATCTTTTCCAAAAATTTCATGTTTCATTTGGTTTCTTGCACAAAAAGAATGTTTGGTTTCTCCTGCATGAGCATGTTTTTTAGGAGTCTTCCTTTCCTAGGGCTATTAAGCCCTCTTATGTTCCATGAGATGAGCTTCATTGAGAAGGATGGGGATGGATGTTGTAGAACTTGGTCAGCTTCGGATATCGACCTGACTCTACAAGCACTTCTCCAATCTTGATGGTTTTTTCCAGGGTTGTTTTCCGGCCTCGTTTTTTGCTATCTTTTATGATGAATTTACCACTGGCTTCCTATCTGCACCCCAAGGGAGTGTTTCTTGTGCGCTTTTTGCAGAACTTCTTCCAGCTTATCTAGTTTCCTTTCCGGTATCTTGTCGAAGTTCCATGTTTGACAGGCTAGCTCCAAGGTGAGTATGTCTAAATCACCTATATCCACGTTTTTAGAATCTTCTTCCATTAGCTCTGGTTCTGGAGGGGCTACATCTGCTTCGTTTGATTTCTTTTTACTCGATTCTGGGATCTCAGTTTCCATTGCTTGGAGGCCATCTGCGTGAGGGTCTGAAAGAGGGATATGAATTTTGTTAAGCATAGGATCTTGATTCTGGGGGTGAGGGCCTTCCGAGAGCTCCCGAACAAGGGTTTTTATCTTTTTCATTTCCGGATTCGGATATTGTTCTTCCAGATTGGCTAGAGCTCCAAAGCTATTGGTTCTGGGCTCTTTAGTTTTGTTAGCAGAGTCTGTTTTTGCATTGGCCGAGGGTTTTTTGTTCCCTCACCGGCGATTGACTACCTTGGTGAACCCATCTACTTCCTTCTTGTCTGTCTGGGTGCTGTCAGCTGTAGTTCCGTTGAGCGAGCAGTCCCTAAACAGATGCCCTAGTTTGTGGAATTTCCGGCATCTAAACGGAACGTGTTCATAATCAATCATTTGACTCCATTCAGAGTCTTCATGTCGGAATCTTACCTTGTCCGGCAGGGGCTGTTTGAGATCCATGTAGACACAGATGCGCGCGTAGGATGTGAATCTGCAATATTTGGTGTCTTCTGCTGCCTTGATGAACTCCCCCAGCTTGTTTCTGATTTCCTTCAGAGATGATTCTTCCGATTACTCCCATGGAAGCGAGTAAAGCCTGATCTAGACTGGCGCATAGCTGAGATCCTCTTTATCTGGGTTAAATCTTTCCACCCAACTTCTCAGGTACAGGCCTGCTACATTGAAGAAGTAAGGTCCTCCATCAATAACCCTGTTGCGGTCTTCCAGACAGTTAAAGACTACAGTGAAAAATCCTTTTGGACCGATATGCAGGGAGATTTGGCCTTTGGGTGCCCATATGATATTGATCCAGGTGCTGAGCGCCCTTTCAGTAGGCCAGATCCCGATAAACTTTCCAATGAGAGCATGATCTCTCATGTATTGGATCCTGGCATTTATTCTGTGGCTGGGAAATTCCACTGTGGGAATGATGGCTGCTACCGGTTTGCAGGTGGTTGATCTGACTGTGGAGCCTTCTTCAGGATTCGCGCAGTCGTCCTTAGAGTGCGTCCTTTCCTCTGAAATGTCATTTGGATTTGGTTATGTGTCCTTCGCGATACCTTTCTGCCGTGAGTTGGCTGGATTTGGGGGAGGGTCGGAGTCTCCCCCCTTCGCAGGCATCATAGTGAGGGCTTACAAGGTCACAGGTTTGTCAGCTACGGGCTGAGCTACTCCAGGCGTCAGAGGGCAGAGGGCAGAGCTTTGCAGACCTGCCGTGGCAGTGTGAGCAGTGCCCAGAGGGAGGGTAACCGAAACCCTAAACGATGTCCTCCATTGTTAACCAGTCGCTCCGCATCCTGTAAATGTCCATTTCACCTTGATTTTAATTATTAAGCTCACAAAGAAAATTTATTTTCTAATCGAAATAGATAGACATAATATCGGATCAACTTTAATTATCAACCCCGGGTTTGTACAAAATTAATAGGGGTTTGCATTATATTTGCAGCAGACATGTCCTCCTCTTCCTAGAGTGACTCCATTTGATGTAGATGAAAGAAGGCAATGAAACAACTTCAAATGAGTAAATATTTAGGTAAGTCATCAGAAGGTAAATATCAATATGAAAAGTTGTTCTATTTTTGCTAGAAAGTAAATGACATAAAATAACTCTATTCTACTTCCAAAAATGTGAAGCACATATAAGCAAATGATCACAAAGAAAATAAAATC
Source organism: Pinus taeda (assembly GCA_000404065.3). NCBI lineage: Eukaryota > Viridiplantae > Streptophyta > Pinopsida > Pinales > Pinaceae > Pinus > Pinus taeda. The sequence continues at coordinate 26,374 of APFE030829381.1, read as the reverse complement.
TATCATGATGGAAATGAAATGAAAAGGAATTATACTCTACTTTGTAGGGGAGGAAAGTCAAGTCCTATATTACTCTTGCAAGAAAAAAAATCTCACTTTGATTAAAGTAAATTACAGGGAGGGAAATCTAGACTAATTGCATAAATCAACATTCAAGAATCATGAAATGCATAAACTAAATGGTGACCTAACCAAGCCTCAACTCAACAAAAATAGTCTCTAAGAATTAATGGGCTATTCTAATATATAAGTGCACTTCTACCATGAATTTGGAATGAATCCTGGCATGGGAAGATCTTGAAAACAAACAACTATAGGAAACTCTCTTTTGCTAGAAGAAAGTTCCAGCAAACTTGTTTTTTGAGTTAACCTTCCAAATGCTAAGATAATTAAGTCCAAGCTTAGTTAAAATTTAATCCCATTGGAAACATCCCAAAAAAACTTAATTAAGACATGATAAAATTGAACATAAATTTACTACTAAAAACCAAAAATTTTAAAATAGGGAGAGACATCCCTTGAAACCTCCTTCCCCTCTCCTATACACAATTTCATGTTCAAACAATTATTCTTAAATCTTAAATCATTCGCACAATTTCATCTTCAAACAATTATTCTTCAATCTTAAATCATTCATTAGTGTATTAGTTATAAAGGGTCAGCTCATTTGGCTTGGTGTCATAGCATTCCTTATTGGAAGGTTGCATGTAGTTGCTATTTGTATGAATTTCCCACATGAATAGCATATAAAGAGTTAGTGGTGGCTTTCTATGGGCACAAATCTCCCATAATAGTTAGTGATAATTTCTAGGGAATGGACATTTAATAAGTTCAATGGTGATATTCATAGCTAAGCATGTGGGAGGTCTCTTTTTTTTTAATTATTTAATAGCTCTCCATCAATCCAAAGCTAGTGGAACTTCCCCTCTATACCATTTCAGGTCTTAATTTCATTGGTGCTAGGAATTTTTTGTTGTTCTATAAGTGCCTATGGAGGGTCTCCTCGTCTCCATAAGTAATATTGTTCGATTTGATTGGTAGTGTAAATTATGGTCACATAGGGAATATCAATATAGTATATGACTTTTAGAAATATAGAAGGGTCTTTCTTATAACCATTCATGTCCTAGCTTCTAAAATTCTCATCTCTAATTAAGTCTTTGAGATAGAGCTCCTCCCTCTACACTTAGCCTGCTCTTTATTGACACTCAACCCTATTTTTATTCCCAATTATCCGTTAAATTCCCCCTAGGATGGTCTATTTTATCCCCTGAAATTCAAACTCTCTCATTGTGTTTTGGCCTCTACTCTTATTTCATTCCATAGGTTCATTCCTTTGTTATGGAGTTTTGTGGGTTAGCTTGGTTATTTGTGCTAGACACGAGCGAGGTCCTACTCATCTAAGTGGGTTCTCCATCTTTTTGGGAGTAAGTGCATACTTTTACCTTTTATCTACCTTATTCATGCCTCCCTCTTCTATTATATTATTTCCCATATGTCCCTCTTCTTATGCAACATTGGTTTTATCAATGGGTGATTAAGATTTTCTTGCCTCCTCTTCTACACCAGTCTTCAATGTGGGCTTGTAGTGACAAAATCTCTGGAGCATGGGGTGAGCTTTGTTCATGAATTTCACCAAACAGATAGATTCTCTACAACAAGATATCATGGACACTAATATTAAGTTGTAATATCAAATGTGAATTATCATTAATCTTATACAAGAAATTCAATATCTAAAAAGCATAGTCGCAAGTCAAAATGATGAGGTGGATGCTCTTCATCAACAAATTGATGACCTAGAATTTCACCTATCCATCATGAAAATCCATAATTTAGAATCAAGTGCCTCCAATAGGTAGGTAGGAGGATATCTTCCTAACCTAAACTAACCTCTAGATGAGGAATCCCACCCATTTTGTCTTATGTATTCTCTATTTAAATGTGAAACTTTCTTTGAAAGGTTTTATAATCTCTAATCCTTTTGTCATATAGGGTGAGTAACTTCTATAGATAGTATTTTAGTGATTTCAGTAATCTCCTAGCTAGAGGAACAATTCTCAAAAGAAATCATGTAGCTCATTTCCCTAGTAAATGCTAAGCCCAAGGGAAAATTTTAATATATTTCCTACTCATTTTTGTGAAAAAAAATATGTAATTTATTTTATTGATGATCTTGTTACTTTTGATTATTTTGATAACATTTATTGATGCTAATTAATTAATGTAATAACATGATTAAGGAATATGATGCCTATTAATTAACCTTACAAATGAGATTTTTTTTTCCTTTTCCATTTGGTATTGACCTAGCTCCAAGTTTGTAGCCTTTTTTGAGGAGGGGACATTAGAACACCCCATAAGGTAGTAATGATTCTATTGATATATTTTTTTTTTTTGGTTAGTTATTATGTGCCCTGTGATGGTTGTTAGGAGATTATATTTTCAACTCATTGTCCCCTTGTTAACTTATTTAGTTGATTGGTTATGCTGGACCTTGAAACTTATGTTCTTACTTGAAGATTACTATGACTATCTTGTGGAAGAAAAGTATGAGTCCTATTTTGTAACAAATTTGAATATTGATGTACCCTTGATGGTGTACCTTATCTTATGATTTATTTCAATTAATATGCTTAGTGTATTATGTATAGTAATGTTATTTGAAAAATCTAATATCCTATAGGTTGAGACATTAATGAAAAGGTGGAGAATTTCATCCAAGGGAAAGGGACTCATGTTAAATAATGATACCACTTAATTTTATCGGCTAAGAAGCCTTGGGAAAATAAAATGACTTGAAAAATTCTTACCAAAGTTATCACTTGTGCAAAAATCCTAAAGAGGGGAGATTTATAATTGATCTTTTACTTGGTATTAGACAATTGTTAATCTATTTCTAAGTCAATTTTCACTTCATTTGTGATATATTAAGGGGAAATGAAATTTCCAAATTAAGATATACTTATTACAAAAAAGATATTAGAAAATAGATTCCTACATTGTAAAAAGTGGTTTGCGTTTTTGCATCATGAGGCATTTATGCCTTAAGTTTAACACCTTATGGTTCATCTAGATATTATGCAATTTTTTCTTTTTTTGCAATGGTAGATGTTATTATTGTATACGGATGATTGACTCTTCACTATATACATTTGATGGGCCAAAAAATGACAACAATAATGTTTCACTCATGAAGTTACAACTTTAAATTTCAACAAGTATTTTATACAAATTTGAGAGGTACTATCCACTATATGTGTAAACACCATCCATACACACCTATCTAAGTAAAATAAATGTTACTAGAAGGGTTACTTCATCAAGGAAAATTGACTACTAAGTAAATCAATTTTATTAAAAGGAAATATGAAACTAAATTGAAGAGAAACTTTAAAATACTTGAAATAAAGGTTGCAAAACATAATTCAAGGCATCATGTATTCCATTGATCCATCCACTATTATCTTGACTATAAGTAAAGTTAGGATGTAAGATTGCAAGGAGTAGAATACAAAGTTGAGAATCCAAGTGATATGATTTAAGTTGTTGATACATAATAGAGAAATAACTTGTTGAAAGACATACTTTAATTTACTTAAGTTATTATAAAGAAAATAAAGAAAATCCTACATTACAATATTCTATCCCAAGGAATAAATCAAGTATAGAAAAATAAAGTAATTGTTTATGAAATCAAGATGAAGCCATCCATGGATAACATAACTCTTTTGATGATGGTAAAATAAAATAAAAGTGCTTGAAATAGGGTTTGTGAAATTTTACAAGAAACAAAGTGATACTGCATGAACTGTAATGCTACTACAAGGATTGGAATGATGTTATAGGAAATGTATAAATTCATGCTAACATATAACACAAGTAAAACAGAATAAACAAATGAAAGGTAAAGGAATGAACTAAGGAAATGTTTATACAAGAAATAAATTGTTGTTACATGAAATACAAGAACCATGCAAAACTTTCCTTATGAGTAAATGAGCCGAACAATATTGAACATAAAAGAAAGATAATAACAACTGTAGAGGTTCTTTGGTTGAATTTGAGTGGTCCCTACACAAGGATTTAATAAGGAACCTTAAAAAGTAATATGATAGAAAATATGAATGTGTAAATTTGTCATCAACATAATATTTCAAAAATAAACACTCATTCCAAAGAAGATCAAGTTATTCAAGAGTACAACTTAATAAGAATGACTAAGTTACTCCTTAGCCATAGGCTTTAGCTTGGACAAGTTTTTACATTAATCATTTGTTCAAACATTTCTTAATGGAAGGGCTTGTCTCTTTAGGCTTCCTATAATTAGGGTCCTTAATTCCATGGTCAAAGAGGGTTTTTAAGGCACAAATGTGACCAAATTTCATCAAATATGGGCCTCATGATACTACCATGGGGATGCTCATTTCTATTTCTTATAAGTGTCAACCTCGATGTATAATGTTTGAGCTTTCTTCATGGTTAGTTGTTGATGGATTGAATCTGGATAATAGGATATGTGTTCCATTTTGGGAATCATTACTAAGTTTCATTTTATGTGTTGGTTACCCTCTAGTTAGAAATTGAGTGCTTTATATTTTTAGCTGGAATAATCTTTTGGGATGACCCCTTTTGGAAAATTTACTTTCCATGTGACATATGTCTGGCTTGAAGAATGCATATTTGATGGCTGATATACAATCTTTATGTTATATGGGTGTCATGATGCTTTTATGCTTTACTTTGACCACTGGGGGATCATGTTCTAAATTCACCATCTCCTTGTGTTTTCTCCTATTAGTGATTGAATATCATGGTCCTAAACTATATGTGAATATATAGGTTACAATGAGTACTAATATTTCTTAATCATAGCATTAGATATTCTTAATAATGACTATGAAGCATTGGTAATTATTCGATGATGGTTAGCATGATTAGTAATTTATATTATGGTTGATAATATATATGCTTGTTGAACATTGACATGCCTATTAATGAGTTGATGATTTGGATAATAATGATAATATTACATTAAGCTTTGGTATTCTTATAAATGTCTATGAAGTAATGATGACATTTGATGATTATCTACCATGATATATCATTGTTATGAGATGATTGATGATGCATACATGCATTGATACCTTTCCTTTTATGCTTAATATAATGATTTATGATGTATGTATGTTTTGGTATAATCTATACATGTACTAGTAGATGTCTTGCCATTAATACATTTCATATTATTCTAACATGGATTATGATTATGATGATGTTACATATACATGAATCTATTTGGCATGGACAGACGTGACAAGTTTATACCATGGTGGATAATGGGAACCCACACTCAAGGGAAGGGCTCTTAGGTTCATTAAGAATGAATATCATATTCTAGTGCTTAGGAAGATTGGGAAATGAGAAAATATATGTGAAAATGAACACCAAATTTTACTTGGGTAAATGGGTAGAAGGGAAATGATTTCATTTCACTTTTACCTTGTTGTGGACACTTGTAAAATCACCCTTAAGCCGAAATTTATCTTTGAATGAGTAAGTGCAAACTAACAAACAAATATTGGGAAGATGTTAGATTAAGATGGATTATAAAATAAGTGGCTTGCCCATCATTGGGGCTAGCTATCTCATGACTAAATGCTTTATGGAACTTATTATTGTTGATGAAATCGTGTTATGATAATGGTAAGTTGGAAAAAAATGTGTCGGTGCCAACGAGGTCTATGTAGATAAAGGGGATGAGAGTACACCTACAATATGAAAATGTATTAAAACTAAAAATTCATGGTTCCTTGTATTATTTGATGGGGACCAAATTGTATTATTTTTCCACTATTGTGGTTTTCATCAGCAAGTGAAGCTATTAATAAGATCCTTGTAGAGATATATTCCACTATTGTTATGGTTGTGATCACAAAATAAAGGTGGTGACAATATATTTTCTTGAATAGGTATGGGGAATTACTAGAAAGGTTTCAATGTTTAGTTAAAGGTGTAAGTAATACCCATATATGCCATATCCCGTGGGATTTGGAGGTGTTACAAGTCCAAGTGCCTTTCTAGCATACCTCAACTAAATTATTGTAAGCATGATAAATTTAATCTTGAGCACGTTTGGGTTGGATTTTTGAGAATTGTTGTGAATTATGATTTCATTACATTATTGAGCTTAACCCATGATTGCAAGGAATTACCTATTAAGATGGTTGGTTTGCTTGGATGGAAAAATGAACCTCGGTATAATTTCTCCCTTTGTTTAATGAATACTAATTTGTAGGATCTTGTTAGAAATTGCTTGTGGGTACTAAAATCCATTTGACCTAGCCTTGGGATATTGCATGATACTTATTAAATATACTTGGTTTTTAATTATTTAATTTTGCATTAATGTTTACTTACATTATGTTGTAATTGCATGTTCTCTATGAATTGAGGGCATTCCCATTTTTTCATGTACATTAATTAGATTTTATGAATGTGCATGAATGATTCCACATATTGCATGCTTAATGTATATATAGTATTGTATATATAATTCTCTATGGATCTAGGGAATACTTTTATTTCATGTATTGATTACAATTTATACATGTGCGTGAGTGATTATATATATATATATATATATATATATATATATATATATATTATATATATATATATATATATATAGCAGCCCAAGGGATAGCTCAATTGGTTGAGCCCTCATTGCTAAGTACCTTGCCTATTGGGAGGTCACGAGATCGATGCCCTTGGGGTTATGCCTGATATATTAGGGTGCATTTGGTGGATCTCTATGGATTACTACCACTTAGTGACAACGAACCATGGTTCCCTTAAATCTATATGTATGTATGTATGTATGTATGTATGTATGTATGTATGTATCTATATATATATATAGAGAGAGAGAGAGAGAGAGAGAGAGAGAGAGAGAGAGAGCATGCCCCCCTCCATTTTTGACAAGTACAACTCTATATATTCCATATGAGAAACATATCTATATTTTCAATAGGGAATGCTCCTTATTTCATATATTTCTTAGATTTCATGCATGTGAGTAAATAGAGTGTATGGTTAATGTATGTGTGTGTGTGTGTGAATATATACAATTGAAAAAACAAATTCGAATACAAATTTTATGGAAGCATCGTAATAACTACCTTAGCTTGGTATGTGTAGGTAAATAAGATTGTTATTGTATTTGATCAATTGAGGGTATCAATGTTGCTTTGTGTATGGTCATTGTTCTATTTGGCCCTTTGGACACCCTTGCTGAGTATTATGTCTAACCAATTGAGGGTATTCAAGAAGGGATACAACATAATAAGATTCATCTAGAGACATGCCACTATTGGGTATGCAACTTAACTGACTAAGGAGTATGCTTTAGGGGATTGAATGGTAGCAAGATCTTTGCATATCATTTCCCTATAGGATATGGGAGCGTTGAAATTATAAAAGGCTCTCCACCATGTTATGGTTGATCAATTACAAGTATGATACCTGATTTGGTTTATTGGTTGGATTTGGATGTATGATCGTTGAATTGGTCTATGAGTCTATGTGAGTAAACTTGTTGAGTACTTGGTAATTTATCCTCCACCCTTATTGAGCTTCAACCATACTCAATAGACAACGCCTATATCCATGTGGCTACACTATTTGGGTGGAAATATGCCCTAGGACATGAACCCCCTCAGTTGATAGCATGTGGTGATATGCTAGTTTGGACTAGTGACTAGAATTTGGTAACACATAGGACTACACGTACTCGTTTGTTTTTCCACTACTATAATTACATCACTTACATGTGCCATCTAATGTCCAAATAAGATCCATTAATGATATTTGTTGGTATGACCATTTTTTTGAAGCTCCTGAATGAGAATTGTATTAGTTATTTGCAACTAAAGAAAAGATTAAAAAAATAGAATGCGTAACCATAAAAAAAGTAACACCCTTCAGTGTAGAATGTTTGTTACAACTAAAATATGTAATAATTTTACCCTCTTTAGATCTAATATTAGTTTGTAAAATCTCAACTAAACTTGAGTAGGTTGGGTTATCACTTGGTCAAAAAGTCATATCCCTCAACTCATAAAAGGAATTTATAAATAATATTACTTTTGATTATAAATATTTCACAACAACAACACATAATGTTAGATCTTATACTTTTGTGATCCATATTGTAGATAAATGTCTTTTCACATAATCACATCTAGGATTTGGTCAACATTTCGAATCAACTAATGTGGTCATCATTAGGACAAGGTGAAAAAATCATAAAATCTTCATGAATAAATAACAAGGATGCATCATTGCCCAAGGTCAGCGTTTGAAAACTAGCCATTGGAGATTAGTTAAACATGTAACTAAAAATTCTAAAAAGGTAGATAAGGAATATTTAATATTGTAAATTTAGTTGTAAATTATTTAATATTCTAAAATTAGTTATAAATTATTTAATATTCTAAATTTAAAATATTAAATAATTCCTATCTACCTTTTCAGAATTTTTAGTTACATGTTTAACTAATCTCCAACAGCTAGTTTTCAATAGTTGACCTTGGGAAATGATGCATCATTGATGTTTATTCATGAAGATTATATGATTTTTTCACCTTATCTTGAGGATACATTAGTTGGTTCAAAATGTCAACAAAATCCTAAGGATGTGATTATTTGAATGACATTGATCAACAACACATAAATTAATAGAAAAATTTTAAGAACCCTTTACCTATCTTAAATTCAAAAATTGATGATGAGCAACAAACTAGTGTAGAAAAACCTCTAATTCCAATACAATTTCTTTCAATACTTCTCACACTTGTACATGATAATTGATGCTTTATGAGGCATCACCCATCACATGAATCATTTGAATCAAACAAACATAATTATGGAGTTTTTTTTCCCATAGTTAAACCCACTTAACTTGTTCCAACAATTTCAAAACTTAACAAATAAATTGTGTGTTATTCATTATTTATTTAGGGCACAATCTAGTTAATAGACGAAATAGTTTTTTGGCATACAATTTCAAGTAAGATTATGATTCTTTGTTTACTTTTTAATGCATAAATAGATCCAACACCCTAAAGGCCCTTGATGCACTAGAAGTTTGCAGATTAAACAACTCAAACTTATGATTCTTTAGAATCTCTATTAGATTTGGGGAAAAATTGACTAAAAATATTCTTGAAAAGGGGTCATTTCATCTATGAGTTAAACTATGCATTTATTTAATCTTCTTTACTTTTTATTTTAAACAATTGCCAATCCCATGTGCTACATTCCACATCAATACCATGGGTCAATGCCATGGGTTCTCAATACTGTTAGTCAATACTATTGGCCATTTTTACTTTTAATATTATTTTATTTTTAGAGTTATTTTTATTTTTATTTTGATTCTCATTTTTTTATTTTATTTTGACCAAGTTAAAATGTTTTAATTTTATTTTTATCTTTATGTAATTTGATTTAGTGAAAAAAGTTAAACATTACATTACAACATATCTACCATATAATACCTCTAAACACAATAAAATAAATAATTAAACATAACTCAAATATACATTAATAACATCACCAAAATTATTATAATTTAAACTAGCATTTGCACCTAATGTTGCAAAGGAAACGCCGTAAGGCATAGTGTGTGGAAGAATATTGAAATGTGAATGGGCTTTTTTGAAGGAAAGGGTCAATGATAATGAGTTTTAATTGAGGAAGCCATGCGGAAAACCCTATTAGGGGTTAAAGTGGCTATGAAATGGAATAAAAGTAGTCATAAATATCCATTGAACTTGTTTAGATACCTTAAAGATTGCCTAGGTGAAAGTGAAGTTAAACAAATGAATTCACACGAACAACAATTGGGTATCCATATCGATATACAAAATTTTAAGGAGAGGTATGTTAATCTTTTCAAACAACATTCTAATGTATTTGCCTAGAAATATGAATAACTTAAACCATATCACATTGTGATGAACTGAATCCCTGCCAGGATATATTCCTTATGACGCTACAGGTGGTCGATAAGGAGGTGAAAACAAATGCTTGGGCTCATGAAGGAGCTCTGTATTGTCCTCCAACACACACTAATCCTATGCCGATTATATTCCATGGCAACATCGTACACAAAAACATCTCTTGTTCATTACTCCTAGTATGGTAATATTGACTAACTCTGCGTGTGTCACAAATCATATAAAAATAGATTTCAGTTAGCTCCGTGGTCCTTGGAGAATAATAATATATCTAAATTACCCTACCTACTCATATATGACTTGGACTTTCCATCTACCTTCTCATACATACATGACCTTCTATCATCACACTCTAGATTCCTAGAGATAAACTCATAACACTCTCTCTCTACTTTCCTACATTTTGAAAATTTATGTCAAAATAAAAATATAATTTACGACAACATAATAGTCTTCTTCACAAAGTACTCTATCACTTTTCCATCTACCTTACCTTCTCATGCATGGGCCTTTGTGTAATAACACTCTGCATTTCTAGATATAAAAACACATAACACTCTCTTTAGTTGCATAGTTACTTTCCACCATCTAGGCTTTTTCATTTCATAAGAAAAATAAGTTTTTTAAACTTCTTTTAATACTAGTTTCAGTTTTAAATAGTAATCAAATTCTAAGATATTATTTCAAAATATAATTGTAAGTAAATCATTGTTATGCCTTGCATTTCTTTGTGTATTTAATTTCATTTTTAAATTATAAAACAATTGTTGAAATATTGTGTATTTAGTTTCATTTTTAAATTATAAAATAATTGTTGAGATATTGTTTCAAAATCTAATTGCAAATAAATTATTGTTATGTCTTGAGTGTATTTATTATTAAAAACAAAAAAAATAAATCATTGTTATGCCTTGCATTTCTTTGTGTATTTAGTTTCAGTTTTAAATTATAAAACAATTGTTTGAGATATTCTTGCAAAATCCAATTGTAAGTAAATCATTGTTATGTCTTGTGTGTATTTCTTATCAAAAAAAAATTATTGTTATATTATTCTTATAATTGAATTATTGCAGGACTGTTGCACGCAAGAATTTCAATAGTTTTAATGATGCTAATTTTCAGTGGGTGTGTGTTGATCACAAAGATTCTCTTGCTTGTGTTCCCCATTGAAAATAAACATCTATCGACAATTAACCATAATATTGCAGTTGCACTGTTAATCCTCGGCACCATCGTCATTGCCATTGGCCTCTTCATGTTCTCTCAGCAAATCGGCAGTGACAGAACCCATGGGTTGTCTATGATTTTTATCTGGAAATAAAGCATTTCATTTTTCTTCTATTTCTCAAATCTGTTTTTGGATTTTTTGGCCTCTTATATCGGTGTTGTCTTACTGCTGAAGATTGAGGGTTATATCTGATTTTGTTTTTGTGGGATTTCTATTTATTGTTGTTCAGGTATGTTGTTTGCATTGTTGGGAACAATCCTCTTTGTCCTAGGGTTCTATTATTCAAGAATTGCAGGGTACGCGTACAAGGGCTACAAGGGCTTCTCTTCCTCAAACAATCCAGCAGTGTGAAAATTTTCAAAAACTGAGTTCTTTGGCTTGCAGTCTGATCTTATATGTATTACTTGGGGTTTCGTGGGATATTTATTTCTGGGGTTAGGGTTTAAGGTTACAATGTTCAACCTGAAAACTATGGCCAAATTCTGAAAAATTGAAAATTTGCTGGCCTCTTCTGTAAATGAAAGATTGTGCAAATCTTTTCCTGAGGTTTTTTTATTTTTAGGTGCCAATTCAATTACATTGTATAAAGGATATGAGTGTTTGTTAATTCTATGAAAATCTAAGAAAACTTTGGGGATTATTTAAGATTTCAGGCTACAGGAAGAGTCTCCTCCTTTCCAATCCTCCTTTTATGGTTGTTGTCAATTCCTTAGTTTCTAATGTTCGGCTGTGCAAGGCCAGGATGCCCTTTTTGCTTCATCTTTTTTGGGTAAAACAAGGGACACATTTAACCAGAAGACATATAGGGATTCCGCAGAGGATTCTGTTAAGGTTAAAGTCAAATAACTATGAGTAAAATTCATAGGTACTTTTTTGAAGTACTTATTCTATTTCAAGAAAGATCATTTTATTGTACTAAGCAGTGTGAAATGACCCCGCTTAAGTAAATACTGTGTTAGTTCGAATAAGTTTGATAGAATTTAAAATAGGTCGTGAACTACTAAGATTTGGCAGAGCTTTATGAATGTTCAGTTAAGTTAGCAGGCTGTTGTCCAGAGGCACAGTTTCAAAGAGAAAATGCCATCTGAAATGAAGATTTTTTATTTACTTGTGGAAAATAACCATTAAATAGTCGAGTTGAGAGGCAAATGCCAGTATGCAGCCTACATTTTTTTATTATCAAAAGAATTTAAATCTTGTTATGCATACCAAATGACAAATACTAATCATTCACATCGCAATAAGGGTTGGAAATTAATAATTCTGGAGGCACCAAATACAAGAGTTCAATACAACGATAAAGCTTATTAATAAACGCAGGGTAGCATTGTCATGCAGGGCACACCAATCACCCATTTGCTACATGAGTTTCGAAAGCATCACTAGACTCTGGCATGATTAGCATTCAACTTGCATTTTACGAGATAGTAAAGATACATGGACAGGGTATCTCTAGAACATGACATCATGCCCCTGAGTAACAAATTATAAAAAAAAAAAATACATTTCCAACTGGCTTATCACATATTTCATTAAAATTTGTGATAGATAACCTACAATAAACAATCCAAAACTCAAACTGGACTGGACGATCTCTTATATCTAAACAAGACTGGGGACTTGAGGCTGTTGTGCAAATTATTGCATACATATTCCATGACAACCTATACTACAAACTTTCAAATATAATCTGAGCTCCCATATCCCTCTCAAGGAATTATAAGTTTTTGTCCAGCATAGATGGTGTCATCAGTGTACTTATTTGCAGCTTTTATTTGATCAACTGAAACATACACTCAACCAAGGAAACAGAACGAGTTACACAAGTCTTATACAATGGATAGAAGGGAACAACATGGAAACTTAGTTTCACATGCATTCAAAAAGCTGAACAACAACTACGCTAAGAAATGCTCTACAATAAGGTGGGACAAAGAATAAAGATACTTGATAAATAGAGTCAGACCACTCACCAAAATACAAGAGTTCAATACAACGATAAATCTTATTAATAAACGCAGGGTAGCATTGTCATGCAGGGCACACCAATCACCCATTTGCTACATGAGTTTCCAAAGCATCACTGGACTCTGGCATGATTAGCATTCAACTTGCATTTTACGAAATAGTAAAGAGACATGGACATGGTATCTCTAGAACATGACATCATGCCCTTGAGTAACAAATTATAAACAAAACAAATACATTTCCAACTGGCTTATCACATATTTCCTTAAAATTTGTGATAGATAACCTACCATAAACAATCTAAAACTCAAACTGGACTGGACAATCTCTTATATCTAAACAAGACTGGGGACTTGAGGCTGTTGATAAAATTACTACATACACATTCCATGACAACCTGTACTACAAACTTTCAAATATAATCTGAGCTCCCATATCCCTCTCAAGGAATTATAAGTTTTTCTCCAGCATAGATGGTGTCATCAGTGTACTTAGATGGTGTCATAGAGCTATAGGTGATTGTGATAATCATAAACATCAAAATGTTACTGGGTTTTTTCATCTCCCTCACCTTCTAAGTAGGCATGGGCATCCCAATATCCATTGCTGATAAGAAGTTTTCTATGCACACCTAGATTGCAAGATATTTCTGAAGTTTTCAGAGAACATCGCAAAATGAAAAGACAAATACAGTGTCTGACAATATTTGGTATGATGAATTAATAACTGGATAGACCAGAATAAATATATATAGAAAAAAATTAAACAAAACAACAAAGAATACATGTAAATTCAACAGAAATATATCAACTACAGAACTATCAATACATATAAATATAACTCATTGATCGATCGTTCAACCTTCAAAACTATTATCTCTATCAGATGTGTTAAAATTTTTGAAAAAACTTGACAAAATTGGCAATGTATGCCAAGTAAAAAAAACCCCAGAAAATTGTTCTTCACTATTGAGCTTATATCTTTTAGGATATTTAAATAATTTCTATGGTCAAGTTTGTCAATTTGCCTTCCTTCCCTTTCTAAGCAACTCCTGAAATTCTCCGGTGTATGGGTGAACATGGTATGCATATTGTTGCATAACAGAAAATACCACCATCTCCAAACAGATCAGCACATTTTGCAAAGCCTCTTGAATGTGTTCCACGTCAAGCCAGAAATGGTGGGAGCGGATAATACCGGCAGAGGCCAGTATGTCAAGTACAACTCCCTAAAAACAAAGGAAGAATTATTAATGTTTTAGAATGCTAAAACCTGGATAAGAGAAGCCTATAACAAGAGAATACATGCAAGGCAGGGCAAGGAAATGCTATTATACTTGCTTTTCTCCAAAATAGCAGTAAATTATGTTTTTGTTTCACAGGTCTAATATACGGTATCAAAACATTTTGGTACATGACGTACCTGCCAGAAGCAAAAGAATACAATTCCTTTGACGCACAAAAACTTTTCCAGCGGCTTGTGGGGTTCCAACTCCTTGGCAAAGACATGGTAAAAAACGACCAGAGAATAAAGGGCCAGGGATACAGGAATGTTCAATATAATTGAGAAAACCCAACTGATCCATCCAGTATATAGGCCAAGCAATTGGAAAACTATCATTAAAATTGACAAAACCGGTCTTATGATAGCAAATTGCCATGCCCAATATTTAAGAAGCTTCAGTGTATGATGATCCAGATGCACTATGCGAGGTTGTAAAGCGAAGATAGCTTGTCAGCAGATTGTTGGAAAAATGGACACCAAATAAAAGTATTTCCTACTTAACATGATTGTTAATGGTAATCAACAAGATGCCAATTCACATTTCTTGCACCCATGGTTTTGAGGAACACAACAAAGCTGCTGCTAGTTATTGATGTAGGATCTTGGGTATAAAAACAAAAATGTACTGCAACAAAATGTAATGTACCTGAAAAAGTGTCATGGGAAATGAATGGTGAATCTCTCTACCCTTGATCCCATCAGGGACTATTTTCTGGCTCATGGAGATATTCAAATAGCTATACATCAACGCCAAGAATTTCGCAATCACCTGACACAACCAATTAAAATACTCCTTTTCGTTAATGAATTGAAGAGAAAATCAGTGTGAATTCAATTAAAATAAAATTCAACCATGCTTCAAAGAGTCGTCCCATCATTCAACTCACTGAAAGCCATTGCTGGCTCCAAGTCCAAAAGATTCGAGAAAGAAATTCAAGCAAATGGAGGACAGAAAACTACTTCCTTGGGTAAAATCTATTCTGTTCTGGAAAAGGTCTGTCTATATGTGTGTATACACAAGGCTTACAAGAGGTGCTATGGATAAGAGAGCCTACCAAGCCCTCATAACACTCTCTAATTGAATCCAAGAACATGACGTAGATTTTGCTTCCTTCAATATCTACTAAGCCAGCAAATGCATCAATGGCATATATGGGAGCCATTAATATGATAATAATAATGGCCTTCTGCTCCTTGGCATTCTTCCAATAGAACAAGTGCTGGGATAGAAGCTGAACTGTAAAATGCATCGTCAACATTGTGCAGAATCCTGCCCCAAGTGGTGTCGACGTTCTCCGGTCCATCTACATTATATCCATATTTGCTAAACTCTTACTTGTTCCTCGAAACCTACAGATCACAAAGAAAAAAAGGAAAACTAAATTCAGGTCAAAACAAGAGTGTATATTACTGGATCCAGGGTCCGGTGTTCAGTTGATCCTGCACACTTGCTAAAAATTACTGTAAACATTAGATATAGAAATGAACAAAAATGAATTTCCATATGGCCTCCTAAGAATCCAAATAATCCAGCAATCCATCTATAATGTATCAAAAGGTTCATCAAAGGCCAGGAAAGGGAAGAAGCCGAGAGTTAAATTTTAATCCTAACACAAGCCTAGTAAGTTCTTATAATAGAATGAATTCTTTGAGTATGTTGATTTCACAGTTCATCGTTTTACAGAAATACTGGATTTTAACAGTGTCAGAGTTTTGAAACATTCCCAGCAAGTCGAGTGGACATTCCACCCATCATTAGAGGACCAACAGCCACAATATGATCCCTTGATGAGAGGTGGAGTGTTAATTCAAAATGTTGGGAACATTTCAAAACTCTGCATCGTTAAAATCTAAGTTCCTATCTCTTTCAAACAACAATACATGTTCCTGACCATGAAACACAAAGAAATATGGATACAGTTTCAACAAAGAAAAACAAAATAGGGATATGAAAAGCTTTGAAAAACAACATTTCCCGTGATTTTTAATTTATTTGAAAATATATGATATATATGCATTGCTTACTACTGGGAAATTTTGCTGAGTTTTTAGATTTTCCCCGATTCCAGTTTTCATACCCTTTCTGAGACTGATTTTTTTAACGCTAATTCAGATATCAATTAAGCAAATAGTACAAATTTAAAGAAAAACAAAAGAATTCTCAATATTTTACGATTTTTGTTCTGCCACAGCTCGGGATTAGGCAGTAGGCCTACCTTCTCACTGTGGCTTCAGAGAATTTTTGAGTGTCACAATTTATCTGTTTATGATTTCACTCATAATAACCGTAAGCACTAAGGATGCTCTCCAAATCACCTTTCTCCAGAGGATCCATCAAGGTCACTCAAAAAAAAGCGAGGAGAGGGTGAATGATAATACTAAATAGCCTATTAGTTAGTCTCTATGTTCTTGAAGATTGTTTGGTAGTATAAATTATAATGGAAATGGTTTATTTCGAATAGTATCTTAACAGACCGCAGTAGGATTGAGCAACATTGTGCCACAACTTAGACAATGTGCCTATACTTTAAAGAACATGTTCATTACATAATATTGCAATGGGATGACATGACCATATATATCCTTCCCGGATATATTGACAAACAGTATGGTTTGAGTTATGAACAAGTATCAATCACATTGGGCATTGCAGATTTTCACTTTAGATCCTATGATATGAAATCTAAAAGACCATTACTTTTCATGATAGACTTAGTTCTCTGGGATATATATTCAACCCTAGTATCAGGGTCCATGATGTCTGGTACATGGCATCATAATTCGTAATAGTATTATTTTTCCCTTATAAAACTCTTAACTGCTACGAAGCACCTGCTTAATCGCATCTCTGATTAAATCAAAAG
Organism: Pinus taeda; assembly: GCA_000404065.3. Lineage (NCBI taxonomy): Eukaryota > Viridiplantae > Streptophyta > Pinopsida > Pinales > Pinaceae > Pinus > Pinus taeda. The sequence continues at coordinate 9,008 of APFE030829381.1, read as the reverse complement.
CAGGAAAAAAACAAAATAGATCATAAAGCAGATAAAAAAAGAAAAAATATTACTTACTTAAGACTCTAGAGCAGTACAGTGGTCCCAAAGTGTAAATTCTTGAAGATATCTGCACTTCAACATGGATTTATGAGATTATACACATAGTACATTACTAAATCAATAAATTGTACGCAGTACAGTAAAACAATCCAGTGCACATACACCCAATTTAGGATTCTTCTATTCAGATAAACCCAAATTGGGATCTTACTATATCTCTACACCCGAATTGGGGATTTAAAAAGCTCGTGCTGCTCAAATGAGGAATTTCCAATATCTCTGCAAACTATATGGATGTAATTCAATCTCACCGATATCCAGGTGCGGATTTTTCAGTAATCCCAACCCAAGTGTGGATTTCTGAAGCTGTTTGTACCCTAATGAGGGTTTTGCAGTGTTCCAACGACCCACCATTAGTATTTTCTGAGATGTAAACTCAAATGAAGATTACTCACTATTTTATGCTAGCAACCTCACAATATACCAGATCCAGATGTCGAAATTGATTGTCCGATACACCTACTTATAAAACTGTTTTAGTGGCCCTCATTGACCTTCCACACTGAAACCATCGGTCCAAGACGATCGGTAGAGTCGAAAGTGGAGCTCTCCTATCTTTATTAGATTTTATATATGGTAACTTCACTTTTCTTGGAATTTTGATCATATCCATTGTATGGCTGAAACCCTTTATCCTTTATGTGTTTAGAAAAATCATAGGTGGCTTAAAAAAAACACAGACACACAACCTTGTTCAGAGGATAAACTAATAACAAAGTTTTTACACTACAGGCCCTAATTACATAGCAATCAAATGATGACCCAAATAGCTCATCCAACTGCCCTTGAGTAACTAAAAGAAAAATAAAATTAGATAAACATAGAAACAAGAGCCAACCTTGTTCAGAGGATAAAATTTCTCCTTGTACCATGCTGGTCTGTCTTGCAAATCAATTGTAACTATCTGAATCTCATTAAGTCCCTGCATTTTATTTTCAATAGTTTCAGTCATTGCATAATTGTATCTTATATCAATAGAAGAACTACCCACACAAAATAGGGGATGAGCATGATAAAAACCTTGATGTTCCTGGCACTCCAAACTCGCCGGGCATATGGGCATGTCACACTCATATACAATCTGAAAACCCCAGATCACTTTCAGTATTTAAGTATGATACTATACACATTCCAACAGAAAGTGATGATTTAGATACAGTAACGATAAAAATTTAGCTGCCCACCTGGTCGTTCCTTTCTGTCTTCCAAGAGTTGCACACTTCCAAGGAGATTGATTGCGCTTCAAAGTAAATGGGCGCTAAACGGTTCAGAGGGAGGATTGATCCACGGTTCAGGATTTTGTAATCGTCTAACATCTAATCGTACCGTGTCCAAGGATGACAGGTAGGCAAAGAGGGAGATGGGTTTCAGAGGGAAACGCCTTACGACGTAATTAATGTGCTCCCCACACTGCAACCCCATCCGATCTGAAATATGCAGAGGGATCTGTCGAAAGGAGTGCAATGCCCTTAACATTGCCAGTTAGTTTGTGGCGTTCACCTTCAAGAACAGATAATTTCCATTCAGTCTGTCCGATGGAGTGAGACGCCATAATTTCACTTACAAACGTTTTGTCAAACACACAATACTAAACAGAGAGAGGGACTGCATGTATTCCAACTAAACAGAGAAAGGAAATGCATTATTATTTTTATTTAAAGCACAAATAGCTTTCAACTTATCTTCTTGGCTTGAAAGTGTAACTAATGACAGTGACAAAAACAAAACAGAAAAACAAAGAGAGACTGAGTGGCAGAGACATCTCTCGACCAATCTTCATGGTTTGAAACTACATTTATTGTAAACTAATAGCTATAGAGAAAAGTATCAGATATTGTTTACTGCGTTGTACAGTTCAGAGTGAAAAAAATCAACGTTGTACACTTTACATAGGAAGTAATTTCAAGGTTCGCCATGAAACTGTAGCTTAACCCTAAATATTAAATTCGGTTTGGAGCAGAGAAGATGGGGTGGTGTGGCAGATGATCAGTCGAGAAATGGTGGCAACCTCCGGGCATTTATTTCCTCTACCAAATAAATGCACGACCTTTAAACGTTATGCCATGTTTTATAATATTGGCGCAGTAATTTCTTCTCTACTGTCGGTTCCCAACAGGCAGTAATTATGTGTCTCCAAACCAACTTGACCGAAAGTGAAGATATTAATATTTTACTTAAAATCAACCAAACACATCATTAATCCAAACCTCAATCCTAGGATGAATAGTGTGTATCTATATCTATATATGTTTTTTTTTTCTAATAATCCGAATTCAATTTAAAATATATATATATATATAATCCATATCAATATTTAGGATTCCTAATTACTCCATTCATTCAATAATCAATAACAAAATACTTACATTCATAGCTATTCCACTTTACATTATTCGCCAGGAATGTATTGGAAAAACTGTATCAACAGTTCTCTGCAATCCTTAGAGAGCCCTCATTACTCCTCCCATCCTTCCCACGGTATATTGGAAAGGCTGCGCAGCGTATCTGCAATCCTTAGAGAGCCCCCGTTGAACATGCGGCGTTCCGTGAGCACCTTTCCCAATTTCACATCAATTAGTGGTAATCGCTCAATCACAAATTCAATCCAATTAAGTACATTTGATTTGAAATCGGACAGTGGAGATAGTGGTTCCTTCTTTCATACCGGCATTGTACCATGACGGTATTAGGAAATATGTATTAAAATTATGTATTGGGCAATAAAAATAAAAATTTCATACCGTCATTGTAACATGATGGCATTAGGAATATATGATAAAATAATGTATTCGGCAATAAAAAATCAACTGATGCAAAGTACCCACTCATTCCGATTACAATTGCAGGGACCATATTTACCATAACTTTGATTGAAGATGTTTGTTTCTTTGCTTTGTGATTACATTGAAATGCAAAAATAATGTACAAAATCAATGTTATTTTTTGAAATTAATATTATTTTAAAAATATAATATATAAATATAAGAAATCCATGCCGACACTTCTGCTAACCAGATCCTTAAAAACTTCTGATATGAAAAAACTGTCTAGGACAAAATTGACAAAATACTGTTTATCTACTTCTCCCCGCATTACACGCTTTCCTTTTACTTCTCACAGAGTTTTGCAACATTGGCTTCTGCCCATATCCTCCATTGTATATTACATGTAAGGTATCTCAAAAGAGAGAGAAAAGAAACAGTAGAAAAAAGGACGAGGCAGCTGAAAAAAAAGAAACGGTAGAGAGATAGCAAATAGATGAGATCCACGAAACGCTAAAAATGGCGAGGCAGCTCATGAAATAAAGGCTGTATTTCCAATGCATGCAATGCTGAGAGTTATATTACTCCATATTCACATAAAAGAATAAAGTGAATAAAGAAGAATATAACTACATGAAAATGCTGGAACGCCTGAAAATGATATAAAAACCTACGGAGAATAAACATTTGATAATCCGAGGTAGCACTAAAATAAATAGTAAATGGGAAAAGAAATCAATGTACTCCCCAGACTGCAACTACGCCCAATCTAAAGGATGTGTCTAAAGGATGGCAATGCCATTTTCTCTGTAGCGCTGACCCTCACGAACAATTTCCATTTAATCGTCCGATTAAATGACACGGCGCCTTTTTTTTGATGTACATAAATTTCATCCAACCTACACAACACTCAGGTGCCGCATGGACTCCAACCAAAAAGAAAGAATGAGTGCAAATTCAATTAAAACACAAACATTTCAATAATCTTTTGGCTTGAAGATAATTTTGATAGCAATAAAATAAAAGAGACCGATCTCACAGACTAAACTCTCAATCGGAATACTATTTCATATAAGAATACATTTGTTACAATAAGAGTTATTTCAAGACTATAGAGTGCAATAGTGTACAAAATCCTTAAAAGAAAATAACACAAAACACAAAACTATAGTGTACAATATCATTGACTTCAAAGCAAATAAGATAAAACTATAGTGTACAATATCTTTGATTTAAAGATAATTTAATAAATGGGAAAACATAAATTAATGTGCTCCCCACACTGCAACCCCATCCGATCTGAAATATGCAGAGGGATCTGTCGAAAGGAGTGCAATGCCCTTAACATTGCCATTTAGTTTGTGGCGTTCACCTTCAAGAACAGATAATTTCCATTCAGTCTGTTCGATGGAGTGAGACACCATAATTTCACTTACAAACGTTTTGTCAAACACACAATACTAAACAGAGAGAGGGACTGCATGTATTCCAACTAAACAGAGAAAGGGAATGCATTATTATTTTTATTTAAAGCACAAACAACTTTAACCCTAAATATTAAATTCGGTTTGGAGCAGAGAAGATGGGGTGGTGTGGCAGATGATCAGTCGAGAAATGGTGGCAACGTCAGGGCGTTTATTTCCTCTACCAAATAAATGCACGACCTTTGAACGTTATGCCACGTTTTATAATACTGGCGCAGTAATTTCTTCTCTACCGTCGGTTCCCAACAGTCCGTAATTATATGTCTACATGTTTGGGGTTTTATCACAACAAATTGTCAAAACAATCACTAGGTGGGCAGAAATGTTACTCACAGGTTTTCAATTTCACTCAATATTAATCTCCGCAGCCCCACCTTCCAAGAAAGCCAATCCGCGGCAGCAGACCCTACTGCAATTCCAATTAAATCTGCACAATAATTTTGAATACAAGTATTAAAGAGTTAACAGTAAATTTGACAGGGGTTTTTTTCTTCATATGTATAAATATATAATAAATTCATCACTACGAATTTATCGTATCAAATTGTCAAAACAATCAGGTGGCAGGCAAGAAATATTACTCATATATTTTCAATTTCACTCAATATTAATCAGCCGTCGCAGCAGCCCCTCCTTCTATGAAAGCCAATCCGCCGCCGTAGCCCCTCCAATTCCAATTAAAACCAATCCTCTGCAGCTGGCAGAGATGAGGAATGCAGGTTTAATCGGATGTTATTCCCAATTAAAAAGAACATAAAAATGTCAAAAATATATTATATATTAGCAAATATAAATCACTGACCGATATTGCAAACCGGAATCTAGTTTATTTATGCTTCGTGCAAACATTTTTTCAAACCCTATACGGAATCTTTCTCAGTAAGAACTAATTATTTCTCTCGGCTCCTCTAATATTGCTTGAACTCCATGTCCTATTGCGGATCTTCAAACAGCAGAACCGTAAACGATAAGGGAATTCAAATATCACAAACAAATATCACAAAACCAAACAAGCAAACAGAACAAAATAAAACAGAGAACGAAAAAGAAAAGAAGACGCAGAAGCGGGTAAACATGTACACAGCATTCTAGTAATTCACAATCAAAGAGACGTGGAGAGCATCAAGATTGTGGGAGAGCAATCGATTAGCTATCCAAAGCCAAACGCATTCAAATCAAATCAACGGATCATCTTAATTCAATCGTCTAACAAAATATCTAACGGTACAAATTATGACACAGAAGCATTCAGGGTAGTTGATCTCAGAGGGAACGCCTTACGGCGTAATTATTAGATCTAGGTTTATTTCATTTCAGCTTTTAATTTCTTATTGGATGTTCTAATGTTGGAAGAGATCTTGTAGAATATGTTCTTGTAAGAGAATCATAGATCTCAAACAATTGTTAGATCTAAGTTTGATTAGTTATTGAAAGAGATCTTAATGAATATGTTCTTGTAAGGGGACTTTATAATCTTGGACAAATTAGGAATCTTTCTAGATCTATATATTTTAGATAAGCACTTCTAAGTTTACCTTCTCGGGTTGACATTAAATTAAACTCTAATTTGCATCCGCATTTTAGACCCAACAATGGCTGATGTCTAAAACAAGAAATGGCAAAAGGGCAGGTTTGCAGCTCCCTCAAACTGGTGGGCTCCTCTCTAATATGTTTTCCTCCCTTATGAGGCTTCCTGCCTTGTATGTATCTCCCTGGAACTGTCACTAAGGGTTTCATCTTCTGTTTCATGCTCACTGTCCTTCTCCATTGTTGTATAGTTGTTCTCTTGTGGTGAATGAAGAGATAGGGTGAAGGGATATAAGATGAGTATGAAGAGATTTTATAGGTAAATAGGTGAGGGTGAACAGGAGTGGAAATGGGATTTAGGGAGTGAGTAGGGTTTTGGGAATAGTGTAGGGTTTGGATTATATGTATAGGGTTTGGGGATTGGGGAAAATTTTAGGGAATGATGTCTAGGGAATTATATATGCGGGGATGGAGTCTAGGGAACCACAAATAGATGATATAGGACAACAATAAGGAATGACATTTTTTTTAAATATATGAGACAATTTAGTGACAATTAGGGTTTGATATTTTGAGAGTCAAAACCACCCAAGACTGATGCAACAACTTCTTTTCAATAAGAATGATGGTGTTGCTTACTTGCAAAAGGCAATGGAGAGGTTTTGAAGTGATTTGATGCAATTTGGAACGATCTGGAACTTCACTGATAGGTGCGTAGTGCCAGTTTGGTGCGTAGCGGAAGCTCAATTTTACACTACAGAAAAAACCCAAGTGTGTAGCACCAGACTTTGGTGCGTAGTGCCACTCAGTTTTCTCCACAAACACAGTGATTTCACCCCCTTTGCTCAATAGCACTTCAAAATCGCGTTTTTCCTAATGGACCTCAACACAAACAATGAAATGACTTAAAAGAGTGATGACCTTTATATGGCTTGACAACTTTTGATATTTTAATTTTCAAAACCCACTTTATAATGTCTATTTGCTTTTCAAATACTCTGTTTTTTTTATGCTTGATCTTTTGCTTGAATAGGAAAACTGATGCTTTGATTTCTTTGACTTTTGCAGTGGCATGTTCTTGGAAATATCAGCAGGTGACCAGGAGTAGCATGAAACTATTAATTACATATGAGAAATAATAAAATTACATGAAATTTACAAATAATATACCAATGCTATGTTTTCACCTCAAACTGGTTTTGAGGTGAAAACTTTATTAAGTTTATAAATTATGAGATTAAAATTTTTCGGATGATTATTGTCATCCTCATGTGTGTGCTGACCATTATTAATCAATAGTTATTGAAAATTTGACCATGGTAAAACCCTAATACCTAATGAAACTGAAACCCTAAGACCTAAGACCAAATTGATGAAATGAACTGAAAATAAACATGAATCATGGACTGAAAAGTATGAAAAGAGGTCAGGAGATATATGTCATGAGGGAAAAAACTTAAATGAACCCCACCATCAGTTGATCCATGACCTAATGGAATGCAACTCATCAGAATGGGACTCCTAGTATGAAATGCAAAAGAGTAAATTTTGATCACTGATGGCAGTGTGAAGACACTCACACTAACATTGGCTCCAATGGAGATGGTCACTCCTTGGAGATGCCAAGAACCATAGATCTTTGGGAACATGTAGATTAGTGCCTCATCGATTGGGCAACGAAGTAAAAAAAAAAAAGAAAAAAAAAACTGAATACTGATGACTCAAAGACACAAACTGACTTGAAACTGACTCAATACTAAAACACAACCAACGAACATGAAAAGATGCTCAAAATGGAGCTTATTCATTAAAACCTACTCTACTTGTTCCATTCATCACATAATCAGGTAAAATGAAACAACCAATGCAACCAAGTAAGTATTCTGGCTACTATTTGAATTATCCACAAGTGCTTTCTTATGAACAACAAGAAAGAACCACTGAAAGGCAACTCCCACGAAAACTTGTAAATATATCCATTGAATAATATGGATTCTCTATCCGACTCCAAAAATACTGCATAAGGATCTTGAAATTCATGTGCACTGGGGCTTAGCTCATCCAATGGATTAATTTCTCCTCCTCATACCATGAATGCAAACTTTCATATGAGCTTTGTGACGAGACTCCTACTAAAAATGACAAAGAAACTGGCTGCCAGATCGAGTTTGTATCAATACTTTTTTCAAGCTCACAGTTAGCTAATGGAGAAGGACCTTTACTGCAGATATCATCCAACACATTAGCTATTGGATCATGAAAAATTTGAAAAGATTGTTGCAACCCACTTTCTATTGGTTCCACTGAGATTGCATGTTTTTCTAGAGGCTACTCATTTAAAGACATACTATGCAAATTTCCCTTCAAAAACTGAAATGATTCAAAACAGAATGGTACAAAATCATCTTGTATCATTTGATCATATGTTCCAGCCTCCAAGTCTTCATCTGCAACCTGACTTTCAATGTCATTCGGAGGCTAAAACACTAGATATGAGAAGTCTTGAACAAGGATTTCATCACCCTCTAGATGGTCCAGATCCAAACTTATTGACGGTTGATTTCTGATTGCATGAAAATTGTCTCTGATGAACTGAAACGAACTAAAACAAAAAGGCAAAGATCATTCACTTACTTCAAAATTTGCTGCACTTTCCTCCTCACTTCCATAGCTGATATGCAACGACTGATCACTGTATTCGACCTGCTGAAAATGAACTTCCTCCTTCCACGAACCAGTTGTTGATTTGTCTGCAAGACTAGCTTTTGTTTGGAGAACATAAGCATCATCATACTGATCAAACTTAGGGAAATCATCAGTATAAAAGACATCATCAAGCATACATGTCAGGTCAACAGATCTCTTTTCTCCAAGATGATCTATAGAATAATCATTATCAGATATATGACTACTGGGATAAGAAAGGAAATGTTTTGGGCCAGCCACTTGTTCTTCTTCAATCAGCGAGCCATGGTCTTGAACATCATACTCATTCCTTGTGGTGATCTTTTGCATCATCTTTTCCACCGCACTTACCAAAATGTCGAGCTTTACCCCTAAAGATGTTGATTCCTCTAGATCTATGTTCTTCCTCTCTTCTTATTTCAACTTTGCCCTCCTGATAAGCAAATTA